>WNWK01010095.1:0-72344 GCA_009830355.1 Cherax destructor
CATGCATCAACTGCCCAACTAAGCCAGTATGTTGACGTAACATAGCTGGAAGATCATGCATCAACTGCCCAACTAAGCCACTATGTTGACGTAACATAGCTGGGAGATCATGCATCAACTGCCCAACTAAGCCAGTATGTTGACGTAACATAGCTGGGAGATCATGCATCAACTGCCCAACTAAGCCAGTATGTTGACGTAACATAGCTGGAAGATCATGCATCAACTGCCCAACTAAGCCACTATGTTGACGTAACATAGCTGGGAGATCATGCATCAACTGCCCAACTAAGCCAGTATGTTGACGTAACATAGCTGGGAGATCATGCATCAACTGCCCAACTAAGCCAGTATGTTGACGTAACATAGCTGGAAGATCATGCATCAACTGCCCAACTAAGCCACTATGTTGACGTAACATAGCTGGGAGATCATGCATCAACTGCCCAACTAAGCCACTATGTTGACGTAACATAGCTGCTAAGCTGTCTCTTGGTATCAAGTTTATGCAATAGTAGTTGAGAATTTAATGAAGCTTTGTTAAATGTATTTTTGATGTTAGTTTCTTTTAAGTTTATTACGTCTAAGATATTTTTCTTTACAATACCCTAGTTTGTAACATAGCCTTCAAATATAGCTAGCATTGGGATAACTTAAATGTCTGTAGATTCTTCCAGTTGTTAAGATGAAAGCAACGCAGCTTTTCAGATGACTTTGTAGTGAACATACGATTGTAGAACGCATTCCAGTAATGCGTATCTCATCAGTGCGGTGGGCGATAGGAATTTGTTTTATTGCCTGTTTAAGTTTTGAGTTCTATGGAGCGAAAACTGCAATCACATCACTAATATTCTTTTTATCAATTTCCCATGACTGTAAGGTCATGCTATAACTAAAGAAGCTTCAGAAGCCAAATCACTTTGCTTACAGATGGGAAATAGTCTATTTTGCTCTGTGAATAAACTTAGATTTCAAAAGTTTTATTTTTATTTTTTCGCCGTTCTGATTCAGGAGGAAATTAAGACGGAAATTTGTTATGGTTACATTGATGGTGACACTTTAAATTACTGGATATAAAGTTGCTAATGGTTTTATAACAGATAAGGCACACACATCTTTCACACTAACAGTAAAGACAATCTTTTCTTTTTCGTATTTCCTTTTTATACTCTTCTGTTGCTCGGTTATTTTAAACAAGAGTTTTATAAAGCATACCACTGGTGGGGTTAGAACTCGCGATCAGAGAAGGTTCTAACCCCACCTGTAGTATGGTTTGTTTGCAGTCGTGTCATTACGATTTCGTGAGTTAAGGGTTTTATAACTTTAACTAAAACAGTCTTTATTAAACGGAAAAGTACTTATCTGCACTGCACTGTACTAGTTATGTTCCCCTACCGTCGTCAGGTGTAATTTGTAGGTCCTGTTTGAAGAGTGATGGCGCAAAGCCCAGTTTCAATATCCGTACGTTTTTAAAACAATGTGTAAATATTAATATCCTTAATCACCTTGCACCTAAGATATCATAATATTGTCGTTTGAACATTTTCTCCTTGCAAGTGTATTTCCCAAGGAAGAGACATCCATACTGTGAGACTCACTGTCAGGGTCATCAAGTTCCTCACATCAAACTCATATCACCGTCTTCTTCCTTTTTCAAACTTTTTGCTCTTGTATACTTGATTCTTTTAATCTGTATTATTTTAGTATTTTTAATTAATATAATAATAATAATAATAATAATAATAATAATAATAATAATAATAATTATTATTATTATTATTATTATTATTATTATTATTATTATTATTATTATTATTATTATTATTATTATTATTATTATTATTATTATTATTATTATTATTATGTAACAATGGTTTTATAACTTTAACTAAAATCAGTCTTAAGTATTTATTAATGTACACTGCACTAGGTATGTTCCGTTACTGTCGCGAGATGTAACTTGTAAGTCCTGCTTGAAGAGTGATGCCACTAACTTGTAAGTCCTGCTTGAAGAGTGATGCCACTAACTTGTAAGTCCTGCTTGAAGAGTGATGCCCTAACTTGTAAGTCCTGCTTGAAGAGTGATGCCACTAACTTGTAAGTCCTGCTTGAAGAGTGATGCCACTAACTTGTAAGTCCTGCTTGAAGAGTGATGCCACTAACTTGTAAGTCCTGCTTGAAGAGTGATGCCACTAACTTGTAAGTCCTGCTTGAAGAGTGATGCTACTAACTTGTAAGTCCTGCTTGAAGAGTGATGCCACTAACTTGTAAGTCCTGCTTGAAGAGTGATGCTACTAACTTGTAAGTCCTGCTTGAAGAGTGATGCTACTAACTTGTAAGTCCTGCTTGAAGAGTGATGCTACTAACTTGTAAGTCCTGCTTGAAGAGTGATGCTACTAACTTGTAAGTCCTGCTTGAAGAGTGATGCCACTAACTTGTAAGTCCTGCTTGAAGAGTGATGCCACTAACTTGTAAGTCCTACTTGAAGAGTGATGCTACTAACTTGTAAGTCCTGCTTGAAGAGTGATGCCACTAACTTGTAAGTCCTGCTTGAAGAGTGATGCCACTAAGTCCAGTTTCACTATCCGTTATTTTTTAAAACAGTGTAAATATTAGCATCATATTAGTATCATAGCATAATAAGGCAACTTCTGAGCAGCTTTAAGCTTAAAGTGCTTGTGTATTCTAGGTCATAGGTATTTTTTAACTCTTTGAAAAGTTTGAATCAGATTTTGATCTGTATAAGTAATAATTTAAAAAAAAATTATGAATAGTAATAAAAATAATATTAATAAAAATAATAACAATAATAATAATAATAATAATAATAATAATAATAATAATAATAATAATAATAATAATTATTATTATTTAATTATTATTATTATTATTATTATTATTATTATTATTATTATTATTATTGTTGTTGTTGTTGTTGTTGCTGGTATTTCTAAATCTTTATTAAGATTAATCAAAGGAAGAGCAGAATACCTCCATGTTCTTGGAACAAGAGACATGCCACAACATCTTGGCTCCTTCTAAAAACGTTTTTTTCTGATAAATATTTAAACAATTTCTTTGCTTAATTTTGTATTCAACAGAAAGGAAATATTTTGTCTGATGTGCACCTTACACCTTCACCTGTGATTCACCTTACAAATTCACTTGTAGTTCACTGTGCACCTTCTTATGTGATTCAGCTGTAGTGCCTTGTGCACCTTCATATGTGCTCCTCCACTGTGTACCTTCTTATGTGCTCCTTCAGCTGTAGTGCATTCTGCACCTTCATATGTGCTCCTGCACTGTGCACCTTATGTGCTCCTTCAGCTGTAGTGCATTATGCACCTTCATATGTGCTCCTCCACTGTGCACCTTCTTATGTGCTCCTTCACTTGTGCAACTTCTTATGTTCTCTTTCCGCTGTAGTGCATTGTGCACCTTCATATGTGCCCCTCCACTGTGCAACTTCCTATGTGCTCCTCCACTGTGCAACTTCTTATGTGCTCCTTCACTGTGCACCTTCTTATGTTCTCCTTCAGGTGTAGTGCATTGTGCACCTTCATATGTGCTCCTCCACTGTGCACCTTCTTATGTGCTCCTTCAGGTGTAGTGCATTGTGCACCTTCATATGTTCTCCTTCACTGTGCACCTTCATCTTCACTGCACTTCACTTCTTTACATGTAATGCACTCTTTACTTTCCTTTATAATTAACCTTATGCATACACCTGTAGTTCACCTAGCAACATCACCTGTAGTTCACCTAGCAACATCACCTGTAGTTCACCTAGCAACATCACCTGTAGTTCACCTAGCAACATCACCTGTAGTTCACCTAGCAACATCACCTGTAGTTCACCTAGCAACATCACCTGTAGTTCACCTAGCAACATCACCTGTAGTTCACCTAGCAACATCACCTGTAGTTCACCTAGCAACATCACCTGTAGTTCACCTAGCAACATCACCTGTAGTTCACCTAGCAACATCACCTGTAGTTCACCTTGCAACATCACCTGTAGTTCACCTAGCAACATCACCTGTAGTTCACCTAGCAACATCACCTGTAGTTCACCTAGCAACATCACCTGTAGTTCACCTAGCAACATCACCTGTAGTTCACCTAGCAACATCACCTGTAGTTCACCTAGCAACATCACCTGTAGTTCACCTAGCAACATCACCTGTAGTTCACCTAGCAACATCACCTGTAGTTCACCTAGCAACATCACCTGTAGTTCACCTAGCAACATCACCTGTAGTTCACCTAGCAACATCACCTGTAGTTCACCTAGCAACATCACCTGTAGTTCACCTAGCAACATCACCTGTAGTTCACCTAGCAACATCACCTGTAGTTCACCTAGCAACATCACTGTAGTTCACCTAGCAACATCACCTGTAGTTCACCTGCAACATCACCTGTAGTTCACCTTGCAACATCACCTGTAGTTCACCTAGCAACATCACCTGTAGTTCACCTAGCAACATCACCTGTAGTTCACCTAGCAACATCACCTGTAGTTCACCTAGCAACATCACCTGTAGTTCACCTAGCAACATCACCTGTAGTTCACCTAGCAACATCACCTGTAGTTCACCTAGCAACATCACCTGTAGTTCACCTAGCAACATCACCTGTAGTTCACCTTGCAACATCACCTGTAGTTCACCTAGCAACATCAACTGTAGTTCACCTAGCAACATCACCTGTAGTTCACCTAGCAACATCACCTGTAGTTCACCTAGCAACATCACCTGTAGTTCACCTAGCAACATCACTGTAGTTCACCTAGAACATCACCTGTAGTTCACCATAGCAACATCACTGTAGTTCAAACTAGTAACATCACCTTAGTTCAACTGCAACATCACCTGTAGTTCACCTAACATACCTGTAATTCACCAACAACATTATGTAGTTCACCTAGCAACATCACTTGTAGTTACCTACACATCACCTGTAGTTCACCTAGCAACATCACCTGTAGTTCACCTGCAACGTCACATGTAGTTCACTTGCAACATCACCTGTAGTTCACCTAGCAACATCACCTGTAGTTCATCTTGCAACATCACCTGTAGTTTACCTAGCAACATCACCGGTAGTTCACCTTGCAACATCACCTGTAGTTCACCTAGCAACATCACTTGTAGTTCACCTAACAACATCACCTATAGTTCACCTAGCAACATCACTTGTAGTTCACCTAGCAACATCATCTGTAGTTCACCAAGCAACATCACTTGTAGTTCACCTAGCAACATCACCTGTAGTTCAAATAGCAACATCACCTGTAGTTCACCTTGCAACATCACCTGTAGTTCACCATGCAACCACACCTGTAGTTCACCTAACAACATCACCTATAGTTCACCTAGCAACATCACTTGTAGTTCACCTAGCAACATCACCTGTAGTTCACCAAACAACATCACTTGTAGTTCACCTAGCAACATCACCTGTAGTTCAAATAGCAACATCACCTGTAGTTCACCTTTGCAACATCACCTGTAGTTCACCCAGCAACATCACCTGTAGTTAGCAAAAATGCATCACCTGTAGTTCACCTAGCAACATCACTTGTAGTTCACCTAGCAGCATCACGTGTAGTTCATCTAGCAACATCACCTGTAGTTCACCTAGCAACATCACCTGCAGTTCACCTTGCAACATCACCTGTAGTTCACCTAGCAACATCACCATAGTTACCTTCACCTTTTGCAACATCACTTGTAGTTCACCTAGCAAACATCACCTTGTTTAGTTCACCTAACAACATCACATATAGTTCACCTAGCAACATCACTTGTAGTTCACCTAGCAACATCACTTTTAGTTCACCTAGCAACATCACCTGTAGAAAGAGAGAGTCGCTCCCAATACAGGCGAAGCAAAGAATAACGGAGCGGCTACAAGAGGCCAATATATCTGAAATACGTAGGGAGGCACTGGTGAGAGAAATAGCAAACATCGAATTAAAACTAAAGGAATCTTACAGGAATCAAGAAACACGGGAGAACTAAAAGCCATAAATGAAATTGAACGAAACCCAAATAATTTATTTTCTTATGCCAAATCAAAGTCGAGAACAACATCCAGTATTGGGCCCTACTTAAACGTGATGGGTCCTACACAGATGACAGCAAGGAAATGAGTGAGTTACTAAAGTCCCAGTATGACTCAGTTTTTAGCGAGCCGCTAACCAGACTGAAAGTCGAAGACCTAAATGAATTTTTTTATGAGAGTGCCACAGAACTTGGCAGATGCATGCCTAGCTGACATTACCCTGACGCCAAATGACTTCGAAAAGGCAATAAATGACATGCCCATGCACTCCGCTCCAGGCCCAGACTCATGGAACTCCGTGTTCCTATGGAGAGGGAGCATGGACACTGGGGTCGTCCCGCAGTTACTAAAAACAACAGACATAGCCCCACTCCACAAAGGGGGCAGTAAAGCAATAGCAAAGAACTACAGACCAATAGCGCTAACGTCCCATATAAAAATCTTTGAAAGGGTTCTAAGAAGCAACATCGCCACTCATCTAGATTCCCATCAGTTACACAACCCAGGGCAGCATGGGTTTAGAGCAGGTCGCTCCTGTCTGTCCCAACTACTGGACCACTACGACAAGGTTCTGGATGCTCTAGAAGACAAACAGAATGCAGATGTTATATACACAGACTTTGCAAAAGCCTTTGACAAGTGTGACCATGGTGTAATAGCACACAAAATGCGTGAAAAAGGAATAACAGGAAAATTTGGTAGATGGATCTATAATTTCCTAACAAGTAGAACACAAAGAGTAGTAGTCAACAGAGTAAAGTCTGAGGCGGCTACAGTGAAAAGCTCTGTTCCACAAGGCACAGTACTCGCTCCCATCCTGTTCCTCATCCTCATATCGGACATAGACAGGGATATAAGCCACAGTGCCATGTCTTCATTTTCAGATGACAGTGTCCACCGTTGAAGACACTGCAAGACTCGAAGCAGACATAAACCAAATCTTTAAATGGGCTGCAGAAAACAATGTGAAGTTCAATGATGAGAAATTTCAATTACTCAGATATGGAAAACGTGAGGAAATTAAAATCTCATCGGAGTACAAAACAAATTCCAACCACACAATAGAGCGAAAAACTAATGTCAAAGACCTGGGAGTGATCATGTCAGAGGATCTCACCTTCAAGGACCATAACACCATAGCAATCGCATCTGCTAGAAAAATGACAGGATGGATAATGAGAACCTTCAAACCCTAGGCTGGAATATTGCTGCACATTAACTGCACCTTTCAAGGCAGGTGAAATTGCTGACCTAGAAAATGTGCAGAGAACCTTCACGGCACGCATAACTGCGATAAACCACCTCAATAACTGGGAACGTTTGAAGTTCCTAAACTTGTACTCCCTAGAACGCAGGCGGGAGAGATACATTATTATATACACGTGGAATATTCTCGAGGGATTAATACCAAACTTGCACACGAGAGTCACTCCCTACGAAAGCAAAAAGACTCGGCAGGCGATGTAAAATCCCCCCAATGATAAGCAGGGGTGCCACTAGCACGTTGAGAGACAACACAATAAGTGTCAGGGGCCCTAGACTGTTCAACTGCCTCCCAGCATACATCAGGGGATTACCAACAAACCCCTGACTGTCTTCAAGCAGGCACTGGACAGGCACCTAAAGTATGTACCTGACCAGCCAGGCTGTGGTTCGTACGTTGGACTGCGTGCGGCCAGCAGTAACAGCCTGTTGATCAGGCTCTGATCCAACATGAGGCCTGGTCACAGACCGGGCCGAAGGGGCGTTGACCCCTGGAACTCTCTCCAGGTATACTCCAGGTATAGTTCACATTAAACCATCACTTGTAGTTCACGTTACACCATCACTTGTAGTTCACGTTACACCATCACTTGTAGTTCACGTTACACCATCACTTGTAGTTCACGTTACACCATCACTTGTAGTTCACGTTACACCATCACTTGTAGTTCACGTTACACCATCACTGGTAGTTCACGTTACACCATCACTTGTAGTTCACATTACACCATCACTTGTAGTTCACGTTACACCATCACTTGTAGTTCACGTTACACCATCACTTGTAGTTCACGTTACACCATCACTTGTAGTTCACGTTACACAATCACTTGTAGTTCACGTTACACCATCACTTGTAGTTCACGTTACACCATCACTTGTAGTTCACGTTACACCATCAAGTGTAGTTCACGTTACACCATCACTTGTAGTTCACGTTACACCATCATTGTAGTTCACGTTACACCATCACTTGTAGTTCACGTTACACCATCACTTGTAGTTCACGTTACACCATCAAGTGTAGTTCACGTTACACCATCACTTGTAGTTCACGTTACACCATCAAGTGTAGTTCACGTTACACCATCACTTGTAGTTCACGTTACACCATCACTTGTAGTTCACGTTACACCATCACTTGTAGTTCACGTTACACCATCAAGTGTAGTTCACGTTACACCATCACTTGTAGTTCACGTTACACCATCACTTGTAGTTCACGTTACACCATCAAGTGTAGTTCACGTTACACCATCACTTGTAGTTCACGTTACACCATTAAGTGTAGTTCACGTTACACCATCAAGTGTAGTTCACGTTACACCATCACTTGTAGTTCACGTTACACCATCACTTGTAGTTCACGTTACACCATCACTTGTAGTTCACGTTACACCATCACTTGTAGTTCACGTTACACCATCACTTGTAGTTCACGTTACACCATCACTTGTAGTTCACGTTACACCATCACTTGTAGTTCACGTTACACCATCACTTGTAGTTCACGTTACACCATCAAGTGTAGTTCACGTTACACCATCACTTGTAGTTCACGTTACACCATCACTTGTAGTTCACGTTACACCATCACTTGTAGTTCACGTTACACCATCACTTGTAGTTCACGTTACACCATCACTTGTAGTTCATGTTACACTATCACTTGTAGTTCACGTTACACCATCACTTGTAGTTCACGTTACACCATCAAGTGTAGATCACGTTACACCATCACTTGTAGTTCATGTTACACTATCACTTGTAGTTCACGTTACACCATCACTTGTAGTTCACGTTACACCATCACTTGTAGTTCATGTTACACCATCACTTGTAGTTCACGTTACACCATCACTTGTAGTTCACGTTACACCATCACTTGTAGTTCACGTTACACCATCACTTGTAGTTCACGTTACACCATCACTTGTAGTTCACGTTACACCATCACTTGTAGTTCATGTTACAACATCACTTGTAGTTCACGTTACACCATCACTTGTAGTTCATGTTACACCATCACTTGTAGTTCACGTTACACCATCACTTGTAGTTCACGTTACACCATCAATTGTAGTTCACGTTACACCATCACTTGTAGTTCACGTTACACCATCACTTGTAGTTCACGCGACACCATCACTTGTAGTTCACGTTACACCATCAAGTGTAGTTCACGTTACACCATCAAGTATAGTTCACGTTACACCATCAAGTGTAGTTCACGTTACACCATCACTTGTAGTTCACGTTACACCATCAAGTGTAGTTCACGTTACACCATCAAGTATAGTTCACGTTACACCATCAAGTGTAGTTCACGTTACACCATCAAGTGTACACCATCACTGGTGTATATAATACACCATCAGTTGTAGTTAACTTTACAGTTTGATGTGATGTTCATCTTACAACATCACCTCAGACTTCACATCATTTATGTTGTCATTTATCTTACCAGAAAACCTGAACTTTAAATGACTTACAGAACAATCTGGTGACTTATATCCTACACCTGACTTAGTTTTCCTGAACCGTTCTTGTATGTAGGTTTTCTGGTGACTGCTAACATCCAGCTTTCTGGGGACTGGTAACATCCAGCTTTCTGGTGTCTGCTAACATCCAGCTTTCTGGTGACTGGTAACATCCAGCTTTCTGGTGACTGGTAACATCCAGCTTTCTGGTGACTGCTAACATCCAGCTTTCTGGTGACTGCTAACATCCAGCTTTCTGGGGACTGGTAACATCCAGCTTTCTGGGGACTGGTAACATCCAGCTTTCTGGTGACTGGTAACATCCAGCTTTCTGGTGACTGCTAACATCCAGCTTTCTGGTGACTGCTAACATCCAGCTTTCTGGTGACTGGTAACATCCAGCTTTCTGGTGACTGGTAACATCCAGCTTTCTGGTGACTGCTAACATCCAGCTTTCTGGTGACTGCTAACATCCAGTTTTCTGGTGACTGCTAACATCCAGCTTTCTGGTGACTGCTAACATCCAGCTTTCTGGTGACTGCTAACATCCAGCTTTCTGGTGACTGCTAACATCCAGCTTTCTGGTGACTGCTAACATCCAGTTTTCTTGTAACTGGGACATAAGACCTAATCACTTTCAACAGACCAGCTGGGTGCCATCTAGTGAGGCTGGCACCCAGGTGCCAAATAAGGCAAGCGAAAATTTGTGTATGCAATAATTTCGCAAAAATCATTCTGAACCAGCGTCAGTAGCTGGCACCCGGAACTCAATAGCTGAAGATAATGGCTCCGCGAAGCAGCGGTCAGTCTTTAAAACGGCAGACTCAGGTTCGACTCCTAACGTAGACTTCTTTTTTATTTTTCTTCTTTTCGTTCGACTGAAGATCATTATATATATATATATATATATATATATATATATATATATATATATATATATATTATATATATATATATATATATATATATATATATATATATATGTCGTGCCGATTAGGTAAAACTGGTCAATTAGCAAGAACTCATCTAAAATTAAGTCCTTTCTAAAATTTTCTCTTATACGTTTAAAGATATATTTTTTTCATTTATGTTAATGTAAAAAAATTTAATTTTGTACCAAGAGAAACTTTGAAAACCTACCTAACCTTATTATAACAAGCGCAATTTAATTTAACCTAACCCAACTAAATATATTTTAGATACGTTAACATTAATTTAATAATAAACAAACACAATGAAATATATTTTTTTCGTTATGTTCAGAATGATTTTGGCGAAATTATTGCATACACAAATTTTCACTTGTCTTATATGGCAAGGTGAGCGTTGCTATTTAAGCCAAAATCGCAAGTTTTACCTAATCGGCACGACATATATATAGACCTAATTTTAAAAAATGACCTGAAGAAATTCAACATTACTCACAAATTATAATTATCTTTGGGAAGTGTTTAATTAGTGAGGGTCACAGTAGTGAGGGTCACAGTAGTGAGGGTCACAGTAGTGAGGGTCACAGTAGTGAGGGTCACAGTAGTGAGGGTCATAGAGCTGGGGAAACGGAAAGATTTAGGCTTATTTAGAGAAACATATGGATAGCTCCAACTCCTTAGATTAAGAGACCTTCACCATAATGAGGGAGTTTTCCTAAAAGTTAATTTATGATATGATGTTTATTTTGCAACATAGATTTGAGGTTTATTATTGTTGTTTGAATGTTTACTGTCACCCCTCTGTTGCAGGAGAGTGTCAGCACTCAGTTCCAGGAATAGTGTCAGCAAATAGTTCCAGGGAGAGTGTCAGTACTCAATTGCAGGGAGAGTGTTAGCACTACATTGCAGGAGAGTGTCAGCACTCAGTTGCAGGGAGAGTGTCAGCAATCAGTTGCAGGGAGAGTGTCAGCCCTCAGTTGCAGGAGAGTGCCAGCACTCAGTTGCAGGATAGTGTCAGCATTCAGTTGCAGGAGAATGTAAGCACTCAGTTGCAGGAGAGTGTCAGCACTCAGTTGCAGGAGTGTCAGCACTCAGTTGCAGGGAAAGTGTCAGCACTCAGTTACAGAGAGTGTCAGCACTCAGTTACAGAGAGTGTCAGCACTCAGTTCCAGGGAGAGTGTCAGCACATAGTTCCAGGGAGAGTGTCAGTACTCAGTTGCAGGGAGAGTATTAGCACTCAGTTACAGAGAGTGTCAGCACTCAGTTACAGAGAGTGTCAGCACTCAGTTACAGAGAGTGTCAGCACTCAGTTTCAGGGAGAGTGTCAGCACATAGTTCCAGGGAGAGTGTCAGCACTCAGTTCCAGGGAGAGTGTCAGCAGTTGTAGAGTGTCATCACTCAGTTCCAGGGAGAGTGTCAGCACTCAGATACAGGGAGTGCGTCAGCACATAGTTCTATGGAGAATGTCAGCACTCAGCTCTGCCTCTCCTTTCCCTTCCCGACAGAAGGCTAACAACCAGGTACTTACTTACCGCTAGGTGAATAGGCCCAATAGGTGTACAGAAACATGCTTAATATTTCCCCTAGGGGCGGGCCTCTTCACTTAGTGGTTATCCAGGGAGAGTGTCAGCACATAGTTCCAGGGAGAATGTCACCACATAGTTCCAGGGAGTGTCAGTACTCAGTTGCAGGGAGAGTGTTAGTACTCAGTTACAGGGAGAGTGTCAGCACTCAGTCCTAGGGAGTGTGTCAGCACATAGTTCCAGGGAGAGTGTCAACACTCAGTTCCAGGGAGAGTGTCAGCACGCAGTTGCAGGAAGAGTGTCAGCACTCAGTTACAGAGAGTGTCAGCACTCAGTTCCAGGGAGAGTGTCAGCACATAGTTCCAGGGAGAGTGTCAGTACTCAGTTGCAGGGAGAGTATTAGCACTCAGTTACAGAGAGTGTCAGCACTCAGTTACAGAGAGTGTCAGCACTCAGTTACAGAGAGTGTCAGCACTCAGTTTCAGGGAGAGTGTCAGCACATAGTTCCAGGGAGAGTGTCAGCACTCAGTTCCAGGGAGAGTGTCAGCAGTTGTAGAGTGTCATAACTCAGTTCCAGGGAGAGTGTCAGCACTCAGATACAGGGAGTGCGTCAGCACATAGTTCTATGGAGAATGTCAGCACTCAGCTCCAGGAAGAGTGTCAGCACTCAGTTCCAGGGAGAGTGTCAGCACTCAGTCCTAGGGAGTGTGTCAGCACATAGTTCCAGGGAGAGTGTCAACACTCAGTTCCAGAGAGAGTGTCAGCACGCAGTTGCAGAGTGTCACCACTCAGTTCCAGGGAGAGTGTCAGCACTCAGATTCAGGGAGTGTGTCATCACATAGTTTCAAGAGTGCGTTAGCTCATAGTTCCAGGGAGAGTGTCAGCACTCAGCTCCAGGGAGAGTGTCAGCACTCAGTTCCAGGGAGAGTGTCAGCACATAGTTCCAGGGTGAGTGTCAGTATTCAGTTGCAGGGAGAGTGTTAGTACTCAGTTACAGGGAGAGTATCAGCACTCAGTCCTAGGGAGTGTGTCAGCACATAGTTCCAGGAAGAGTGTCAGCACTCAGTTCCAGGGAGAGTGTCAGCACATAGTTCCAGGGAGAGTATCACCACTCAGCTCCAGGGAGAGTGTCAGCACTCAGATCCAAGGTGTGTGTCAGCACATAGTTCCAGGGAGTGTGTCAGCACATAGTTCCAGGGAGAGTATCAGCACTCAGTTCCAGGGAGAGTGTCAGCACTCAGTTCCAGGGAGAGTGTCAGCACATAGTTCCAGGGAGAGTGTCAGCACTCAGTTCCAGGGAAAATATCAGCAATCAGTTCCAGGGAGAGTATCAGCACTCAGTTCCAGGGAGAGGGTCGCTTCTGTATTCAAAGTAGTGAATACTTTTAATATTTGTCCAGCTTCGTGAACTCAGCTCTGTACTGGGAATATATGAACTTTTTCAATTTGTGTGACTACACAGTGATTTATGTGGCGTGTGTTTGACTAGATGTTACCTACACACACTAGTTGTTGACAGAGTATCACACCAGCTGTGTTTGACTAGATGTTACCTAACAACACACATTGGACGTGTGTTTGACTAGATGTTACCTACACACACATGTGACGTGTGTTTGACTAGATGTTACCTAACACACAATGTGACGTGTGTTTGACTAGATGTTACCTACACACACACATGTGGCGTGTGTTTGACTAGATTTACCTACACCATGTGCGTGTGTTTGACTAGATGTTACCTACAACACACATGTGCGTGTGTTTGACTAGATGTTACCTACACACACACATGTGACGTGTGTTTGACTAGATGTTCTACAACAGTGGCGTGTGTTGACTAGATACCTACACACACATGTGGCGTGTGTTTGACTAGATGTTACCTACACACACACATGTGACGTGTGTTTGACTAGATGTTACCTCACACACAGTGGCGTGTTTGACTAATGTCTAAAACACATGGCGTGTGTTTGACTAGATGTTACCTACACACACATGTGCGTGTGTTTGACTAGATTTACCTCACACACACATGTGCTGTTTGATGTACACACACATGTGACGTGTGTTTGACTAGATGTTACTCACACACACATGTGGCGTGTGTTTGACTAGATGTTACCTACACACACAATGTGACGTGTGTTTGACTAGATGTTACCTACACACACACATGTGCGTGTGTTTGACTAGATGTTACCTACACACACGTGGCGTGTGTTTGACTAGATGTTACTACACACATGACGTGTTTGACTAATGTTACAACACAATGTGGCGTGTGTTTGACTAGATGTTACCTACACACACATATGTGACGTGTGTTTGACTAGATGTTACCTACACACACATGTGGCGTGTTTGACTAGATGTTACTACACACACGTGTAGACTTGGTGTTTGCTAGAGTTAAACACCTTGATACTATGCATCTTGAGGATTTTCGAGTAGATTTTATGTGATTTTCAGCTTTGACTAATTTATTACTTACATTTTCTATGGTTAAACTTATGATCATTAATTATGATCATTAATTATGATCATATGAATTATGATCATTAATTATGATCATTAATTATGATCATTAATTATGATCATTAATTATGATCATTAATTATGATCATTAATTATGATCATTAATTATGATCATTAATTATGATCATTAATTATGATCATTAATTATGATCATTAATTATGATCATTAATTTGATCATTATGATCATTAATTATGATCATTAATTATGATCATTAATTATGATCATTAATTATGATCATTAATTATGATCATTAATTTTGATCATTAATTATGATCATTAATTATGATCATTAATTATGATCGTTAATTCTGATCATTAATTATGATCATTAATTATCTTCAATTTGATTATTTCTTTTCAGAATGAAAACATTTCCCATGTCTTCAATAAGGTTCATATTACAATTTCTGCTTTACTAGATCCATAAATTGCTTTACTAGATCCATAAACTGCTTTACTAGATCCATAAATTGCTTTACTAGATCCATAAACTGCTTTACTAGATCCATAAATTGCTTTACTAGATCCATAAACTGCTTTACTAGATCCATAAACTGCTTTACTAGATCGATAAACTGCTTTACTAGATCCATAAACTGCTTTACTAGATCCATAAACTGCTTTACTAGATCCATAAACTGCTTTACTGGATCCATAAACTGCTTTACTGGATCCATAAACTGCTTTACTAGATCCATAAACTGCTTTACTAGATCCATAAACTGCTTTACTAGATCCATAAACTGCTTTACTGGATCCATAAACTGCTTTACTAGATCCATAAACTGCTTTACTAGATCCATAAACTGCTTTACTAGATCCATAAACTGCTTTAAAACAGTTGTTGTGCTCATAGTTACTTCAACTCTTTGGGGAAGAATTGCTATAGCTACTGAACCCATTTAAAACTGTCGTAGCTACTGAACCCATTAAAAACTGTCGTAGCTACTTTTTTTTTTTTTTTTTTTTATTTAGAAAAACAGGAATACATTTTAGTTGTCAGTAAATGACTATCAACTGGTACAGTATGTACATAAATAAAGGACAACATATTAATATGCTTCCAAAAAACTTAAAGACTAAACACAAATTAAACAAAACAAGTTTTAATACAAACACATAAGGCCACTTAAATAGTCTCCTTGTAATAAAAGAACTATCTTTATACAATAACATGAATGAATTGCTATTATATGAAAATTACAAAAACTTGTACAGTGGCAAATCAAATTGAAAAAAAAACATGTCCTCAGACTCTTCCATTATTCCGCAGAAACATATCTACTATAATTAAACAAAAATAAATGGAGCATACCATACACACACATAACCTCAACTGAACATACAGACACATTAATAATATACACTTATCATTACAAAACCAGCTCAACCTCTCAACTCCCCATATAAAAAAAATAACAATTTAGTAAAATCTACCAATGAAAACTGAAAACTTTTCTTGAGATCATAGAATCTCATACAAAAGACCCCCCCCCCTTCTATCCCCCCATTTTATCCTAACGATACCCCCTACATACATTTTTCTCATCTGTAAAGACAAAAAAAAAAAACCCTCAAAATTTGAGCTACTGATCACACTAAAATCATGTAACCCTTAATAAAAACATGACAACCAAAAAGCAGTCCAGTAAAACTCATGTATGCATATATAAAAAAGTCCTATGTGTACACATGAAAAGAACCTAATAACCAACAGCAAAAGTTAACAGTTTTGTAGCCAAAACATACATACAAATCAAAATAATACAAAAATCCATCATCAAGCCCACACACCAGGCAGTGAATTTCTCCATTTAATTTAAAAATTAACATTACATTACTCCTTATAACTTTTATAATTAGTTAGCTAGGTAAAATACCTTACCATCATATACTACTCATTTCTCCTCTACTGAAGAAACCAACTATGTATTCAACAGAATACTGTATTCTACTTTTGTCCCATAAATACAAAAATATTATACCACATGTTGCAACACACCACAAAAACACAGAAAACCCCAATGACATGTATTTATCGGAAATATGCCTCACCCTGTTATGAAACCAAAAAAACCTTATTCTCTCATAAACATCTAAAAACAGTTACTGTTACCTCCATACACATCAAAACCTTTACACCCATGAAGTATGTCCTCTATACTTCAAAAGTCATACAAACTCAGATAATATGATACCCAAGGAAAGCCACCTCTAACTTCCTCCTTTTTTTTCCTACTTCATTATATCATTTTCTACTTCATATGCAGGTTGCACAGACACTCTGACAGACAAGCATGCAGGTTGCACAGACACTCTGAGACAGACAAGCATGCAGGTTGCACAGACACTCTGACAGACAGACAAGCATGCAGGTTGCACAGACACTCTGACAGACAAGCATGCAGGTTGCACAGACACTCTGACAGACAAGCATGCAGGTTGCACAGACACTCTGACAGACAAGCATGCAGGTTGCACAGACACTCTGACAGACAAGCATGCAGGTTGCACAGACACTCTGACAGACAAGCATGCAGGTTGCACAGACACTCTGACAGACAAGCATGCAGGTTGCACAGACACTCTGACAGACAAGCATGCAGGTTGCACAGACACTCTGACAGACAAGCATGCAGGTTGCACAGACACTCTGACAGACAAGCATGCAGGCTTGCACAGACACTCTGACAGACAAGCATGCAGGTTGCACAGACACTCTGACAGACAAGCATGCAGGTTGCACAGACACTCTGACAGACAAGCATGCAGGTTGCACAGACACTCTGACAGACAAGCATGCAGGTTGCACAGACACTCTGACAGACAAGCATGCAGGTTGCACAGACACTCTGACAGACAAGCATGCAGGTTGCACAGACACTCTGACAGACAAGCATGCAGGTTGCACAGACACTCTGACAGACAAGCATGCAGGTTGCACAGACACTCTGACAGACAAGCATGCAGGTTGCACAGACACTCTGACAGACAGACAAACATGCAGGTTGCACAGACACTCTGACAGACAGACAAGCATGCAGGTTGCACAGACACTCTGACAGACAGACAAGCATGCAGGTTGCACAGACACTCTGACAGACAGACAAGCATGCAGGTTGCACAGACACTCTGACAGACAGACAAGCATGCAGGTTGCACAGACACTCAGACAGACAAGCATGCAGGTTGCACAGACACTCAGACAGACAGACAAGCATGCAGGTTGCACAGACACTCTGACAGACAGACAAGCATGCAGGTTGCACAGACACTCAGACAGACAAGCATGCAGGTTGCACAGGCACTCTGACAGACAGACAAGCATGCAGGTTGCACAGGCACTCTGACAGACAAGCATGCAGGTTGCACAGACACTCAGACAGACAAGCATGCAGGTTGCACAGGCACTCTGACAGACAGACAAGCATGCAGGTTGCACAGGCACTCTGACAGACAAGCATGCAAGTTGCACAGACACTCTGACAGACAGACAAGCATGCAGGTTGCACACTCTGACAGACAAGCATGCAGGTACACAGACACTCTTACAGACAGACAAGCATGCAGGTGTGACAGGCACACTGACAGACAGACAAACATGCAGGTTGCACAGACACTGTGACAGACAGACAAGCATGCAGGTTGCACAGACACTCTGACAGACACGACAAGCATGCAGGTTGTACATTCATTCTGACAGACAAGCATGCAGGTTGCACAGACACTCTGACAGACAGACAATCATGCAAGTTGCACAGGCACTCTGACAGACAGACAAGCATGCAGGTTGCACAGACACTCTGACAGACAAGCAAGCATGTTGCACAGGCACTCAGACAGACAAGCATGCATGTTGCACAGGCACTCTGACAGACAGAGAAGCATGCAGGTTGCAGACACTGACAGACAGACAAGCATTCAGGCTGCACAGACACTCTGACAGACAGACAAACATGCAGGTTGCACAGACACCCTGACAGACAGACAAGCATGCAGACAGACGTACCAAAATAAAACAGTGAGACACACACAGACAGAGACTAACAGCCGCTGTCACAGAATGTCGACAGAGAAAGACATCGCTATTATATCTCTATGGAAGAGTTACTGTCTATGTTTTAGACAGTGTCTATTGTGTTTGAAGCTTCTTGGCACGAAATGGAACTCCTGGCACCCCTTTGGCACTCCCTGGCAGGCACTGGCAGGCACTATTACTACGATGCAGGCAGCTAGGGGTCGAACAAACAAAAAACATGCCAGGTTAGCCTCGAGTAATCAGAAGTGTGAGAATTACACCATAAGAGATATGAAGCACCGGCTGTGTTCCTCTTGTTTTGCTGGACGTCACACACGTCGACATCATTTTGTCCACTGAGGTTGGGGGAAAAAGGATAATCATTGAAGCTTTTTGACCCCCAAATAAATTAATGCATTGTTGGGTAAAAGGAAAGGAGGCAATCAGATTTTTCAGATTTGGGCTTCTTCAAAACAGCAGAACCTTGACGTTTTGACAGAGAGGTTCGTATTGGTGGCGTGGACTTAACTTATATATGTGTTTTCTTTTTGGGGAATATGGCCTGGGGATACAGATCTTGAATTTACAGATATTATTGCTGTGGTTTACAAATGAGGAAATTTTTATTTTTTTTGAAGAAGCCTGGATAACCTGATTCCCAAAAGTTGTCTCAGATCCTCTCGTGAGTTTCAGCAGTGTGTTATAGACCAGGGCAAAATGTGTTATAGACCAGGGCAAAATATGTTGGCTTCTGCACAACAAAGGAATTTGGATATAGAGGGGCGTACTGCCATCAGTGCTGAAACAAAGACACATGTGCAAAATAAGCCTTAATCATGATAATGAGCGAAACGTTGCTACAGTCAAAGCTTGTTCTGTACCTGGGTCTTTTCTTCAACCAGAGCAACTTAGAAAAGTGTGTGTGTGTGCGTGTGTGTTTCACAACAATGCATGCAAATGAAGCACATTTGGTTGATATATTATTTTTCAGAGTAGAGTTGAAAAAAAAAAGATAAGAGAAATTATTAATAAAAGCATAGTATGTGTGTTACAGGAAATGGAAATACAGAGAGGAATCATAGATGTTTATTTTGACACCTTTCAGTTTGATAGTGAGATGTTGCCTTTAGGTGTGGCGGAGGTGTTCATGTGGCAGAGGCGTTGATGTGGCAGGTAGGGGCACATCTTCTGGCTGGCAAGACTCATCACTACAAACAGATGAAGATGGGAGGATAACGGATGATGAAGACAACATACAAGTGACAGAGGAAGGTTATCAGGGAGACAATCACAGACATCTACATTACCACAGGCTTAAGGGAGACGGTGGTGAGGCAAGGTGGTAATGCTGGTCCTAGTTTAGGCCGTAACCATACGAACATGTTTAGTGATTAGTGAAGTCTTGGATACGTAAGTTCTGCAGCGCTATGTGTAGAGTTGGGGAGATTAGACTTGAGTTGGCCGTGGTGGTCTTCCACAGTGTTTTTCGTACCCCAGACACATTTCTTTATCAGACTTCACTTTCCACTAGTAATGCCGTTGTGGTAAAAGCACAAACAGATGAGGAAGGATATATGAGGACCAGGTTCAGGGAGCAATGTGAGTTGAAATGATGAGTTAGCTGTCTGGTAAGAAGGTCCCAAAACACAGAAATGTAATAAGCCCCGCAGACATTCATACTTTATAACAGAGATACCAAGGTACTGGCGATACTATGTACACGGAGTAAGGAAGGAAAGTTGTTGAGTCAGTAGAGTTCCAGAGACAGGTAGCAATTTTCTTGAGGATGTAGAGTGTGGATGACAACTATCGAGGCTTTAATATAAAGAAAGTCAACCAAACATTGAAATATCGTCAGTTTTATGACAAAAATCAGTGCGAAAGGTATAGATAGTCTCTGAAAATATCACTGGAGAACACAGATGAGCAGGGAGGGAGTATGGCTGAGGACTTGTTTACTGAGACTCTCAGACTGCTGGAACGTAGGGAGACATCTGCAACGAGAAGGCCAAGGTTTTTCCCTCCCTTAGAACTAGGAGGTCAAAGAGTTGTGT
Organism: Cherax destructor; assembly: GCA_009830355.1. Lineage (NCBI taxonomy): Eukaryota > Metazoa > Arthropoda > Malacostraca > Decapoda > Parastacidae > Cherax > Cherax destructor. Next base: position 20,880 of record WNWK01010095.1, read on the forward strand.
AGGTCCCCTTAGGAATATAGAAGTTCAGAGGGCTGAAAAGAGCTTCTTATAGCTCGTGAGGCCATTTGGGGCTAGAAGATCGAAGGCTGAGGGCTTGGTGGTAGAGGAAGTCCAGCTGGCTTCTAACACAATATGACATGAGAAGTCCACTTTGGAATAAGAAGACTGAGAAGAATTAGGTAGAAAGCCAGAGCGCTGAGAAGAGCCAGCTGGTGGCTAGGACAACCAGCTGGGGACTAGGAGACTTGGTTGGGACTAGGATATGACTCGGCCACGGGAAGTGATTCGACCCCGTCTCTCTTCCAGGTTCTGACGAGGTAAAGAAACATTAGAACATATAACTGATATCACATGAAATATGCGAATGTTCAAGGTGTCACAAATCTTAGAATAAAAGTTCTACTGAACAGCACATAACCTGTATTTTAATCTATCTTGTGGTTATACCTTCTATATGTTTTACTCGATCACTTTGCTAAGTATGATGCGACATGTTGCTCTCTCACTAAATTAATATTATTCATCTTTAATTTTGTTATGACGATGTCGTAATGACTACATTTCTTTTAATTTCAAAGCTTTGTCATGTATATTGAATAGCAAGAGGCAGAATCGCTCGATATATAAATTGTACTGGGTCGTTAAGCGTTAAAATCACAATGCAAAACAAACCTGCAAAACAAAAATGGTAACCAGACGACATTTCGGTCAATTTTGGGTTATTATATGGTCACTCACTACTTCATATGGTACAGAACAGGCCGAAACGTAGTCTAATTCCCATTTTCAGTTGTCAATTCGATCGTTACTCTATGCTTGTCAATCTCCTCAAGCTACTACTTTACGTCTCCTTTCTGGTGCGTAAACTGTGAAGCTTCTGTTGACATATTAGTTTTCTCACCTGGGAGGGGCGATGACCACCTTGTTGCCTCTGACGGGGCCTTGGCTGCTGCCCTCTTCCCTGTGACGGGGATCCTCTGCCGCCCCCACGCTGGGCAGGACCCCTAGTTACTGTAGGTTTGACTTCTGGGGGCTCTTGTGCTGGGGGTTGAGGCACTGGCGGCTGAGCTTCAGCCGGTTTGATTTCTGGGGGCTGGAAAGCTTCGAACCCTAAAGAGTCCGTGGCTGCATCCTGTGAGTCGAGGAACACTGGAGCGTTCTGGCTTTTCGGCGTGCCTCTCTGCGAGGACTTCGAGCCGGGGAAAGCTGAAGGCTTTGGAGCCGCCACTGTCGGGATCTTCAGGGATGCGGATTTGGACGGCGCTCTGACCGGCTCAGGAGGCTGGGGAAGAGAGAGAGGTTTGTTTTGTTTCACACACGATGTAACGTGCAGAACAAGAGGCAACAGCGATCAATCGACCAAAACAAGAAAGGAAACTTGAAAAGGAAAGGAATTCAGTTTGTGTCATGCATTTCTCTGCATCTTGTTGCTTTATCGTTGGTAAATTTATTTTATAATTCATGTTAGGAGCCCAAGACGTGGTGGAGACTTGATCCTCCGTCTGCTAAGAGCGAGACGGACGTGCTTCCTATTTGTACTCACCTAGATCCGTTGGTAAAGCTAGGTACAGTTCGCTTGTGTTCTCTTTACGTTTAAATAATGTTTTTAGCCCTTCCGACAAGTGAGTGTGTGAGAGAATGTGTGTGAGAGAGTGTGTGAGAGAGAGTGTGTGTGTATGCGAGTGTGTGTTGACAGGCCAAATAACACGTCAAGTGCTTGTTACCCAATTTACATACTTAACTATATTTATATTAAAACATTTTTTAGTTAATGTAAGTGAACTCTATCGCTTTATTTTATAAATGAAAGGTCAAGAACATATATGATTAGTTCATGGAGTTTGTTATAATGATTTCGTTAGTGTAGGTGGTATGTGGCGAGCACATTCACCTCTCAATGTACACTGAAAGGTGTATGACTCAGTGTATATACACACTGAGATTTTAGTCCTTTTTCAAGGCACTGAAGTATTTTTGACAGGTGGTGTGAACAGGTGACTTGCAGCCTAAATGACCCTCGTATAGTCGCTAGGCTTGAAACCCAATTAACTCATATATATGCACCTACGCTTCGTGGACTCTCGCCCATGCGTGTACTCAACAAGGGACTCGTGTTATGGCGTAATAACAACACAGAGGAGCTTTCACTAGTGACGATTTTTGCAAGTTCACTCTGCTAATTACGCAGGTGTGATTACAGGTATATGTGTGTCTGTGTGTGTCTGCAAATATATACACTCACTTATGTGCACGAGTGCTGCCATGTATGCCTGGTAGTGTGTGTGTACGTGCGCGTGTGGGTGTACTGACTAACTAGGCGAATACACACGCAAACACACACATGCTTTCGTGTTCGTGAGAATAACGTACGAATATCACGCACATACTCTCACCCCAAATAAGCGTGAACGCACACACGCACATGAACGTGTGTGCGTTTAAGTACATATGTGTATACATGAACGTGTGAGAATTCCTACCAATTCAGTCCAACTCTTACTCCTCCCTTACCTCCTCTTCCTCCTACTCCACCGAAACTGAAGGCAGGAGGAAAGGGAACAGCAGCTGGAAAAGAAGAGTAGGTGACAGGAGAAGGAAGGACAGGTGACAGCAACTCACCTTCACCTGCGTGTTGAAGGTGGTGATGAGGTGACAGCAGTCGGTGAAGGAGGCGCAGCAGTACTCAGGGAAGTACTGGTCCTTAGACGTCATACTTGAACATTTCTGAATCACCATATAATGATTAATAATAATAAAATAATAATAATAATAAATTTGTTTGTGATATTGATATAAATATTCAAAGTATATCAATAATAAGCTTAGGATTTTATAGAAGCCATGAAAAGTACACTAATCCATTTGCACAGGACATATTGTATACACCGAGAGGTATATCTCTCAGTGTATATACACCGAGAGGTATATCTCTCAGTGTATATACACCGAGAAGTATATCTCTCAGTGTATATACACTGAGAGTTTACTTTAATCACTATTTGAGTATTCATAACTGGTGGAAAATAAGTGAATATTGTCAGATATTCCATTAAGGGTTTATTAGCCAGGGCAACTTCAAAGGTTCCGTTCAGCACAGCTGGAATTACTATTACTTGAGATTACTTGGTGATAAGGTTAAATGGAGCCTTAATGACCCTCGTATAGTCGATAGACATAGACCATACTAACCAGAATACATTTTTTTCCCATCGCCTTGTCGGTAAGACATGCCCACGGCATTACTCTCAAAATAGATAACTATCTAGTCAGTAAAGCAAAATGTCGCCTAGAAATCAAGGCTATTCTACCCAGACTGTCTTCTTATCATAATGACAAACTCAAAAAAATATTTACATGTGTTCGCCCCAGGTTGGAGGAAACACTTTTCGAATGGATTTCAAGTTTCAATAGAGTAGGTAATAACACACGCAGGGAGAATCACATAGCTTTTTAAATAACGAAAGAAAAGTATAACTTTCTTTCGTGGGCCTGACTCTCTCTTGGGGCAAACTTCAGTTCCCGCAAGAGAGAGAAAAATTGCATAATGAAAAAAAAAACATGATCGTAACATATGTAATATATATATATATATATATATATATATATATATAAATAAACAAACCACTGAAACTTACACGCTGGGAGTATCTGGGATGAGACTTGGGTCTCTCCCACTGACCCATGTCTACTGGTGTGGGTCATACACTTACTCCCTGTGGAATAGGTCTAGAGCCTTCGGCCTCTGGTATGTGGGGAGTCCTGTCTACCATCGAACCTTCCAGCGTTTCGACACTACAGTGACTAGTCACGTTTTGGAGTCAGCGTAAGTCTGGTAAGGTGTTCTTGAAGCAGATGTTGGTTGTTGTGGTGGTGTTCCAGGTGTTTTGTTATGTGGAGGAGGGAACATGTTCAGTCTGGGGGGAGGGGGAAGAACATTTAGTTGACAATACTTAGATCTTTGAAGGCCCCATGAATGTCACAAAATTACAATACGAGGGAAATTACAGTGTTGGCTTTGACTAAATATGCGTATTCGAGTATCTCTATATATATTATATATATATATATATATTATATATATATATATATATATATATATATATATATATATATATATATATATATATATATATATATATATATTCAACAAGTCGGCCGTCTCCCACCAAGGCAGGGTGACCCAAAAAGAAAGAAAATCCCCAAAAGAAAATACTTTCATCATCATTCAACACTTTCACCACACTCATACATAATCACTGTCTTTACAGAGGCGCTCAGATACGACAGCTGAGAATAGTCCCTCCCAGCTGTCACTATCCCAGACCCCTCCTTTAAAGTGCAGACATTGTACTTCCCATTTCCAGGACTCAAGTCCAACTAAATCAATTAACTGGTTTCCTGAATCCCTTCACAAAATGTTACCCTGCTCACACTCCAACAGATCGTCATGTCCCAAAACCATTCGTCTCCATTCACTCCTATCTAACACGCTCACACATGCTTGCTGGAAGTCCAAGCCCTCGCCCACCAATCCTCCTTTACCCCCTCCCTCCAACCTTTTCTAGGACGACCCCTACCGCGCCTTCCTTCCCCTACAGATTTATACGCTCTCCAAGTCATTGTACTTTGATCCATTCTCTCTAAATGACCAAACCACCTCAACAACCCTCTTCAGCCCTCTGACAAATACTTTTAGTAACTCCACACCTTCTCCTAATTTCCACATTCCGAATTTTCTGCATAATATTTACACCACACATTGCCCTTAGACAGGACATCTCCACTGCCTCCAGCCTCCTCCTCGCTACAGCATTTGCAACCCATGCTTCACACCCATATAAGAGTGTTGGTATCACTATACTTTCGTACATTCCTTCTTTGCCTCCATGGATAACGTTTTTGTCTCCACAGATACCTCAATGCACCACTCACCTTTTTCCTTCATCAATTCTATGGTTAACCTCATCCTTCGTAAACCCATCCGCTGACACGTCAACTCCCAAATATCTGAAAACATTTACTTCTTCCATAATCCCTCTCTCCAATGTGATATCCAATTTTTCTTTATTTAAATCGTTTGATACCCTCATCACCTTACTCTTATCTATGTTCACTTTCAACTTTCTACCTTTACACACTCTCCCAAACTCGTCCACTAACCTTTGCAACTTTTCTTTAGAATCTCCCATAAGCACAGTATCATCAGCAAAAATTAACTGTGTCAACTCCCATTTTGCATTTAATTCCCCATAATTTAATCCCACCCCTCTCCCTAACACCCTAGCATTTACTTCTTTTACAACCCCATCTATAAATATATTAAACAACCATGGTGACATTACACATCCCTGTCTAAGACCTACTTTTACTGGGAAGTAATCTCCCTCTCTCCTACACACCCTAACCTGAGCCTTACTATCCTCATAAAAACTCTTTACAGCCTTCAGTAACTTACTACTTATTCCATACACTTGCAACATTTGCCACATTGCTCCCCTATCCACTCTATCATATGCCTTTTCTAAATCCATAAATGCAATGAAAACTTCTCTACTTTTATCTAAATATTGTTCACATATATGCTTCACTGTAAACACTTGATCTACACATCCCATACCCACTCTAAAACCTCCTTGCTCATCTGCAATCCTACTCTCTGTCTTACCTCTAATTCTTTCAATAATAACCCTACCATACACTTTATCTGGTATACTCAGTAAACTTATTCCCCTATAATTTTTACACTCTCTTTCATCACCCTTCCCTTTATATAAAGGAACTATACATGTTCTCTGCCAATCCCTAGGTACCTTCCCCTCTTTCATACATTTATTAAACAAAAATACCAACCACTCCAGCACTATATCCCCCCCTGCTTTTAACATTTCTGTCATGATCCCGTCAGTTCCAGCTGCTTTACCCCCTTTCATTCTACGTAATGCCTCACGCACCTCCCCCACATTCACATCCTGCTCTTCTTCACTCCTATATATATATATATATATATATATATATATATATATATATATATATATATATATATATATATATATATATATTTTTATATTTTTTATTGTTAACACATCAGACGTTTCCCACCAAGGCAGGGTGGCCAGAAAAAGAAAAATTTTCATCATCATTCACTCCATCACTGTCTTGCCAGAGCCGCGCTTACACTACAGTTATAAAACTGTAACATTTAACACCCCTCTTTCAGAGTGGAGACACTGTACTTCCCATCTCCAGGACTCAAGTCCGGCCTGCCGGTTTCCCTGAATCCCTTCATAAATGTTACCTTACTCAAACTCCAACAGTACGTCAAGTCCTAAAAACCATTTGTCTCCATTTACTCCTATCAAATACGCTCACGCATGCTTGCTGGAAGTCCAAGCCCCTCGCACACAAAACCTCCTTTACCCCCTCCCTCCAACCTTTCCTAGGCCGACCTCTACCCCGCCTTCCCTCCACTACAGATTTATATACTCAGGTGAACACTTGATCACCTGAGAACCTTCCACTAATCTCCTTGTGTGTGACAAGTCAGTTTGCTGGTGGGTTTTCAAGTCTTTGTCTCTCGATCTGATATTGCTTTGTATTCCAGCGTCTGCGTAACCAACACTATTCCACTACGCTACTTGAAGGAAACGCATTCGGAAGAAGTAATTTTGGGTCCAATTTGGAACAGTTTTGGTGGATCCCATGTATGGAAAGCGATCAAACTGTGCGCTTAAGAAATGCTTGCGAGTTAATTGACCAAACATATGTAGGCTACATCTTAATAAATAATTGCATACACGTAAGCCTACAAGTAACAAACAAAATTTGTTTATCACCTTTGAAAAGTACATAGTCACTATACCACTTGCTTTAGTGACTGTGAAATTATTTATTAAAAATATTAATTTATTAAAAACATTTTTTTTTTTTTACTTCGTGTTGTTGTGTCTACTTCACAAGCCGAGAGTAGATTACACTCTAGCGCGGGGCCCCTTAGGCGAGGGGCCCAATTGGGAGCAATCGGTCCAATCGGCTTTAGGCCGGCCCTTAAGCCGATTGGCTTAAGGGCCCGATACGTCTTAAAGACGTATTGGGCTTTGGACTTAAAAGTGATAGAGACGCAAGGACCGACATGTCTTCAGTAGAGGTGGTATGTTAATTTTCATCAAAATACTGGCAGTCATTTGCCTTCTTACTTCACTACTCTACGTGTCTACCAAAACTGCTCACCACTATTCTACTTTTTCCGGAAAATAAAGCCAGTTACACTCTACTTTAAATTTGGTGTATAGTCCGCTACACTACTTGTTTCTAAACTACTATTTATGTTCAACAAAAAAGTTAGTTGAAGCAGAGGAGCGGCCGCTACCAAGGCAAGCTCCCCGGCCCTGTGAGTGTCACCTTGCAGGCCTGGAAGTACTGGTCGCAGCAAGTGTTGTAGGCCTCACAGCACTCCGGCAGGCGCGACACCTCCACACTGCTACACGACCTCCAACACTTTTCGCATGAGACGTCCCCAGGTTGACACTGGACTGCTTGACGGCTCCGCCGGATCAACTCCAGTCCAGAGCCGCTCGCCCGATCCACCAGCGGTGCCAGCAGGAGCGGCAGCAGCAGGAGGCAGCCGAGGGTCCTCATCCCGCTGAACTTCCTGTAGGGGAGGTAAATAAACGCTCAGAAGTCGTTGTTATAACTTAACGATGAATTATAGTTTAGGAAAATGCTCCGGACCCGTGTGGATTATACGGCGCCATCCGGAAGAGGAAAGCTGACGGCAGGGAGGAAATCTACTTTCGCAAGGGAATCAAACCCGGGTTCTTTAGATTGTGAGTGAAAAAAACTGACAATATACTGAAAAAATGGAACCAAGTCATTCAGAACTAAGTCTTATTGTTCACTGAAAATTAAGTTGTGGGTCGTTATTTCCATTTATATAACCTATCAGAATATCCAGATTCAATTTAAAGGGGTTGTATTACGACTTGCAATAAGGTCACATTAACTGAGTTTTTAAAACCAGGCCAGAGTCACCTAAGCTACGACCAAACACAGCTGTCTGATACATCGAATTCTTTATCTGTCGAAGTAATATAGTGAATCCTGGTCAATGAATCCTAGGAATACTGCAGTGAAGACCTCTCAATGAATAGACAGGGATGCAACTGAGGTTTTCTTTCTTCATAAAAAAACACGGAAACCTGGCTCAAGGCTACCACTGCTGATATTATAAATCAAGTTGGGGAACACGATGTGGTCAGGAATAAGGTCAAAGTTCGGACATTTATTAAAAAACGGTACTAGAGTCGTGACACTGCGGAACTACCTGCTGGGTCATCATGCTAGGTCACAGGCTACACCTAGGCTCTGCTCCAGGAGACTTACCAAGGAAAATGTTATTCACTCATGATAATAATACCTCTCAAGAACTAGACAAGAGAGCCCGAGGGCCAGAAACTAGTTGGACGTGTATATGAAGGTACGACCTTGGACACAGAAGTTGACAACACTACTTCTCTCTCTCTCTCTCTCTCTCTCTCTCTCTCTCTCTCTCTCTCTCTCTCTCTCTCTCTCTCTCTCTCTCTCTCTCTCTCTCTCTCTCTCTCTCTCTCTCAGTAGCAACTTATTGTTACCACACTTGTGGTTTCTTGAAATGTATCTTCAGTCTGTTTCTATTACGAAGTACACATCACAACACCGAGGCTGCGACAGTTGGCCCACACCCCAAATATTGAGCATAAATCTTTAATGACGAGGATTTCAGTCCTTCTGGCACCATTATCGAGTTACTTAGGTGCTTCCATTTCACTGCGTTCATATTCATCTGATCCGGTCTGTATCCTGAGTCAAGAATGATAATCTAGGAAGGTGTAGCCTGTGTAAGTAGGCTTACCCGTATCATAATGAGTGTGGCCTTTTACACTCGCTTTTGGAAGTCTGTTACTCTGGGGTTTGTTTAGGTGTCTACAATCACCTATTTGCAATTAAGTTCTTGTGATTGTTTATTTAAGTCACGACAAGCTGATGGGAAAGTCTTATTACAATCTTCAGTTATGTCACTGTTCAATTAATTCCAATTTTTAACCACGTCTAAGCTGAATTGGCAGCTGTGGTCGGCAGCTGTGGTCGGCAGTTGGGTGACAGCTGTGGTCGGCAGCTGTGGTCGGCAGCAGCAGCAGACACCTCGGAAGAAGTGAAAGGGTGAAGCAAGCTTTGGGGGATGGGGTGGGAGGGATTGTGGCGGGTGGGGGTGGTCATTGGATGATTGGGGGTGTGGAAGCAAGGTCATCCAGACCCCCCACCTCCCCCTCTACAACCATTTGTGAGGATTGGTGGTGTTTTGGGTGGGGGAGAAGAGGAGGGGAGAAACTACTGGGGAAAGAGGATGTAAGAGAAGGGGAGGCGTAAGAAGCAGATAGAGAGGGAGAAAGAAATAAACACTGAGGTAGTACGAATGAATAACAATAGAGGAAGAGTTAAAGAAACCGAGAATAAAGGAGTGAAGGATTGGGATGGAGGACAGAGGCAGAGTTAAAGAAGGAAGACGAGAGGCAGTGTGTGTGTGTGTTAGTTACCATTTTGTCCTAGGCACATGTCGATTAGACACTAGGCCTGTTGTATGTATGTGTGTGTGTGTGTGTGTGTAAGGAAACACTTCGAAATGTTTCGGCCCCGCCGGGAATTGAACCCGGGCCCTCCGTGCGTGAAGCGAGAGCGTTAGCCACCATGCCATGTGTGTGTGTGTGTGTGTGTGTGTGTGTGTGCGTATGTGTGTGTATGTGTGTGACAATCTCGTCCCGTTAGACGTCTGTCTGATGTCCTACCCACAGCTGTTGATGTCATACCTTGCTTACCTCACCCTCTCCCTCTCCCTCTCCCTCTCTCCCTTTCAAATCCGTTATACTGAGATATTATTTTTTTTCACAGACTGAATAAATTTGACACACACTCAAACACAAAGAACTATTTAAAGTACAAACTGATTCACTTAGGTAAAACAACCACACGAAACTCCAAGGTAAGAGGTGCAACACTAATGTGGGTTAAGGTTTTCTGCTGAGTTATGAACACCAGTGCAGGTTGCTCTCTGAAGTTGTAAGTACAATAATTCACTTTTTTCCAGCCGGTTGAACAAGAACTTTGCAAATAATAGTCTGAGTTACAGAACAGTGACTGTTTGTGGCCACTGGAAACCTTACATTAGTTCATTAACTAAAAAATGACAACTCGAAGTATAAGTAGTGGTAGTAGTAGTAATAGCAGTAGTAGTAGTAGTAGTAGTAGTAGTAGTAGTAGTAGTAGTAGTAGTAGTAGTTAGTAGTAGTAATATTAGGTGTTGAACATTACATGTTGAATTTCAACTTTCATCTCTCCTTGTGTAGACATTTAATATAGTTCAGACCCACTCGTCAGTGCAGAATGGTTCAATTTCTTAACTCTGTCATCAAGTTAGCAGTGTAGCCGGAGGACGGTCGCCGAGGATGCCTTAACTGTCTAAACAAACGCAGAGATAATTTGAGTGTAGTTAGTTATTCTCAGCAGACAGCCTCCGTCTACACTGGAAGGTCTTCTGTCAGCCCATCCCATGTTCTCCTTCTCACCCTAACTCCCTCCCTCCCTCCCATCCCTCTCCCTCCCATCCCTCTCCCTCACTCCCTCTCATATATATTACATTGTGTGTGGAGATGCACGTCACGTCATGTCGTCTCTATTAACTACCGTAAAATGAGGTCAAGACTACCAAGTGTAGTTTTGTAATATCGTGTTCACGGCCGCAATTTTTTTTTTTGTACGTGTGTGTGTGTGTGTGTGTGTGTGTGTGTGTGTGTGTGTGTGTGTGTGTGAATGTGCACGTCAGTGTCACGGGATCTAGGTGGGACTGTCTTGTAAAGCAAACAAATAACTACAAGAGTAAAGTGAATTATAAGAACCAGAAACTCTACCCTGAATTGGTGCCAACGACATTGATTTTGTTGACAAAAAAAAAATTCAGTTTAATTTTTTTTTAAGTTCACCTCAAGTGGGCTTTGCTCAGTTCATTGCGGTCTGGTGTGGCAGTTATCTTGCAACTCTCTGGGGATAACTAAGAGAGTGTGAGTTAATATCGCATCCGTCTTGCGCTTACACTGTGAAGGTTGAGTTCCCAACTGTCCATACTGAGTGATAACTTCCCTCTCAATTAACGCCTCGAAAACTAAGCCTTTTTTGGTAATTCCACTGAACAACCCACACTAGTTTATCCACTATATTATTTTACACTGAGAGTTTACGTGTAAACTCTATTTTAGTCACTCACGTATTCTTGAGTAGTGGTGAGCAGCCTTATGACCCTTAAGTCCCATAAACGACACTGCGAACACAAGTACATTCTGGCTAGGTCATAGAAATACATAGATACCTCTGAAAATATTTGTTTATGCTGAAACTTGTAACTGAAACTGAAACCCAGACTCTTTGATGCAGCGAGGAAGCTAGAGGAAACAAGTCAAAATGCCATACCTGGAACAATAACAGTCGAACAATAACAGTGGAACAATAAAAGTCGCAATATCTGGAACAATAACAAGGTTCTTCATGTCATCTTGAAGACAATAGTGAAGAAAAGAGATGCGTGGAAAACAAGCTTTCATTGTGAGAACGTTTCGCTCTGTGTTAGGCTTTATCGAGTAATAACAAAGCTCTACACTGAGGGAAACGTTGCCAAAATAAATGTTTGTTCCACAACCTATCACATCTTAAACAACTGAATGGTAAAAACTGGATGACGTTTCGGCTTTACCCCCCCGTCCCCCACAAGACCCGCTGCTTGATAATGGTTCCCGATAAGCCGAAGCGTCGTCTAGTTTTCATCGCCACGTTTATAGACCACTTACGAAGCTGAGAGAAAACAAAACATACCTTGTCTCTCTGGATAGAGAGATGAGAGTTAGCGGTAACTGACTTCATGGCTACAGAGACTAGAGACAGAGACAGATAGAGGCTCCAGACCAATGTGTGCCAACCACGGAGACGAAACCTGTTCTGGGCTGAACACACACACATACACCCTGGAACCTGGAAAGCCTTCAGCGAGTCCCGTCTGTGTCTGTCAGCCAGAGAGACGAAACCTGTTCTGGGCTGACACACACACATACACACACACACAATCATCTGGGAAACCAGGAGGCCTTCACCTAGTCGCCTCCTTGACTCAGTCCACCGCAATTCCAACACTCTCCCCCCTTCACTGGAAGCGGTGGGTTCTCAACCACAGGGAGGAAATTGAGGAGCAGTTGCAACATCAACAAGATAGGGAGGGTAGAGGGCAGCAATAGTAGCGATAACGGTATGATTAACGACGGTGAGATTGGGAAGGTAAAAGCAGTAGTAATAGTTGCAGTGAAATAGAAATATAACAGAATCAACAACGAGAGTAAGAAACGAAAATGAAAGTAGAAGCGGACACAGTGAGAGAGCGGAACGGCAGCCGGGCAGCAACAACGGGAGTGGAAAGGGAAAGCAGCTACAATGGGAAAAGCAACAACAGCTGTATGGGAGGAAAGAGAGAGCAATAGCAACAACAAGATAAGAAAAGGAAAACACCAATGGTAAGATAAGAAATTCAAAGCAATAGCAGTAGCTGCATTAAGAGTATATATATAACTATGGTCGGAGAAACAGCAGTAGCAGCAGCAGAAGTAATATCATTAACGGTAAGAGAGAGTCGCCAGGCAATAGCGACATCAAAACCGTTAACAGAGGCTAAAGGTCAAGACCGGCTAGCCGTGGACAGGTTGGCCTCCATCACCACTAATACTACCAACACCATCACAAACACCACCTCATCCAGACCAGCTGAGCCACACCTTGCATCCTGCTCAGGGTAAGACAGTGAGGGGGGCTGGTAACAGTAATGTGGGATGTGACTGTTATGCAGAGAATTCTGAGCGTAGAAACTAGAAGACACTGGGAAGTTGTCAGAGATATAATTCCGAGGACTGAGGAAGGGTTATTGATGTGGTCTGGGCATTAAAACACGATGGAAAAGAAGAGGGTGACCCAGACGGTGTATAATAATAATAATAATAATAATAATAATAATAATAATAATATCTTTATTTCTACATGTACATGTACAAGGTATACAGGCCTAGCTGACATCAATGACATACTACTATATAGAAAGCCGCTTGTTATGCTGAGCATTTCGGGCAAATTAGGTCCCAGGATGCGACCCACACCAATCGACTAACACCCAGGTACCCATTTTACTTATGGGTGAACGTGGACACCAGGTGTCTTATGGAAACCCGGCCTAATGTTTTCCAGCCGTACCCGGGGATCAACTCCCGGACTTCAGTGTGTGAGCTGAATGCGCTAGCGATCATGAAAGAAAGGACACTGGCCGTCCTAGGAAGGAATGGAGGGAGGGTGTAAAGAGTTTTTTGAGTGTTAAGTACTAAGCATTTGAGTGTCAGCGCACTAGATCGAAGTGAATGGAGACAACTGTTTTTTATTGGTTTGACGTGCTGTTGGAGTGTGAGCATGGTAAGATTTATAAAGGGATTCAGGGGAACCGGTTAGCCGGACTTGAACCCTGGTGATGGGAGGTACAATACCCGCACTCTGAACGAGGGGTGGGGCTGTTACTGTGATAAAGGTCATGGAACTGTGATGTCAGCCTCCTTCTAGGAAGACAGCTATTGAATGAGTGATGGTGACTGTGTTCCCTTTTATTTTGGTTACACTACATTGGAGGGAAGCGGCTGGTATCAACCCGCGCTCCGCCACTCTGTGAAAAAAAACCATCCCATCAATCCTTCAGTTGCTTCCTTGCAACATTGCATAGCTCCTGATGACGCACTGAGAAGTGTGAAAGTACTTGAGCTAAAGATTTCCTTCCCCCGTGGCTTGTCTTGCATTGTTAAGATCGACTGTCTGTCATTATTTGCATGCATATATATATATATATATATATATATATATATATATATATATATATATATATATATATATATATATATATATATATATATATAAATATATAACAATGCACTGTACTTTTCGCCACCAGGACTTAAGTTCTGTTGTTAATTTCAATTATTTATTTGACTGTCTCGTTAAATACATTTTGTTTTTCTCTTGGCTAAAGTTAACAAAAGAAATGCCTCATTGCTCAGTAATTTTTTTTATTGCAGTTTTTGTCAAAGCGTCGCTGCACATTGTTTGATTGGTCAACACAAGTATTGTTTTGATTCGGGATTGTCATTCTTGAGAGGTTTATAATTACTTGCATGAAATCGCTTCTTAATCTTTCCTTCTTGATTTTCGTCTTGTAACACTGAATATTTTAATCTTCGTCTTAAAAGACTGAACATCTTAACCTTCGTCTTACAGTATTTGACATCTTAATCTTTTTAAAGATTGAGTAGAATCAACTCTCCATAAAAAATAGGTTTCATTCAGTTTGATTCATATTCACCCTATTTTTCCCCCTTAATCTAAAAAAATGCAAATTCTATACAGAAAAGGGAATTCACAAATTTATCCTCTTCAGAGATTTTCAATTAGATTTTTTTATGGGGGGGGGTTAGGGTATCATTATTATTTGATGTATCATCACACGTGCCTGTATCATATTGATATGTGTCACGTATCGCAATTGCATCACCCGCAGTCATTGTTGTGGCCTGCACGAGACTCACTTCCTGCCACACTGCACTGAACTGCTTTCTGTTGAACCTACCTGAAACTCAGACCACAACAAGCGTTACTCTCTCGGTTCTCCCTGCCTAGTTTGGTTCTCCCTACCTGATTTGGTTCTCCCTGTCTGGTTTGGTTCTCCCCATCTGGTTTGGTTCTCCCTGTCTGGGTTGGTTCTCCCTGTCTAGTTTGGCTCTCTCTGTCTGGTTTGGTTCTCCCTGTCTGGTTTGGTTCTCCCCGTCTGGTTTGGTTCTCCCTGTCTGGTTTGGTTCTCCTTGTCTAGTTTGGCTTTCTCTGTCTGGTTTGGTTCTCCCTGTCTGGTTTGGTTCTCCCCGTCTGGTTTGGTTCTCCCTGTCTGGTTTGTTTTTTCCTGTCTAGTTGGGCTCTCCCTGTCTGGTTTGGTTCTCCTTGTCTGGTTTGGTTCTTCCTGTCTAGTTTGGCTCTCTCTGTCTGGTTTGGTTCTCCCTGTCTGGTTTCGTTCTCGTTCATTACCTTTGTAACTTGCTCAGTTATCAAAATTTGGGGGTCCAGTCCCTGGACCCATTATGTACCTCTGTAATCTTTTGACTACCGCCCACAGGATGGGTATGTGGTGCATAATACAGATATCAAACTGAACAAACTGTCTGATTTGGTTTCCCGTGTCTGGTTTGGTTCTCTCTCTGGCTTGGCTCAGCCATCATGATTTCGCTTTTCTCTACTTCCGTGCAAGATTTAAAGCCTTCAGAGAACAGGTGACGTGAGCGGAAATGTATATTGTGCCAGTGAAGCCGAACACAACCATTATAGTTTCGAGGGAGACCATTATAGTTCCGAGGGAGACTAGTAAAGGCCAGACCCCCATCCCTAAATGGTCTTCAGGTATCCTTCAGAAGGGCGATTTGTATTCACTCACGCCCATCAGGGGAAGTCTCTGATGAGCCCCGTTCTTGTATATTAAACTGTGCGTCTCTGAGCAGCGATCAGTATCTAGGTCATTGGAAATCAGAGTATCGTGACGCAGGTGAATCGGGCAGGGCGTGGCGATGAGCGACTCAGATGAGGCATGTCTGACGACTTTCGAGTGTCTGATCCAGGGACGTAATCAGAGTGACAGTCTTCCGAAGTAGTGACAGTTAGTAAACACACCTACGCACCGTTATAACTACAGCTTCAGTTTACTGCAAGAGATCGAGACAAGTTGTAAAACCGAAGAGAAACAAGTAAAATAGACGTAGAGGAAAGAACTAAATTTCTATCATTAAATATCAACGATAGAAAGCTATGGTCTTCTAAGTGGAATAATTGCAGATACCAGTAGAAAAAGCAGCTTGTATAACCAGCCATACACCGTCGCAGTAACAGCTGTAAGTAGTGTGTAAACATTAGTATTAGTCTGGCCGAAATGTCCGGGCATGTTAGTGGCTTTCTTTGTACTTAACATATTATAAAATGTGAATCACACATTGTAACCTTTGAAGGAAATAAAACTGTATTTTTATTTGTATTTATTATAAACTCTGCGGCACAGAATAGCGGAGGCTTAGTCCTGACTGCGCTAAACTTGAAATTGACACACTGCCCACCTCACCTGCATCAGAAACTGTTATATCTTGCCAACTGAGCGAATATTAAGGATCTTGGGAGGCAGGTACCCGAGAGTTGAGAAGTCAGACACAGACACACCAAGAGTATGAGAACAAAAATTTTAAAAGAAAGAGAGAGGCGTTCAGGCCGAAGAATCCTTGAGAGACGAGATTACCATTGCTGAGGAACTTACAGTTGACCTTCCAAGAACAGAGACATTACGAGAGCAAAAGAAGGGAATGACTGAATAATGGACAGATACAAGAAAAACTCAATAACCGAGAGACAAACAATGATAAAGAAAGACAAATATAAGCAATGAGCAAGAACCTTAAGTGGATGTACATGAATGGTATATAATATCAACAAAATAAAGAATTAGACACATGTGCAACATCTGGGTATCTTTATTTGTAGACGAAACGTCTAAAGATACCCAGATGTTTCAAGTGTTTCTAATTATTCACCCCAAGTGGCGCATTTGTTACTCCTAGACCTGCCGTTTCCAACCCCAGGGAAGCAGAGCAAGTTAAGATTATGAGGATAGAATTTGTTGGATAGCGTAAGGGCAGAGGAATGGCAGAAACGTCAAGAGAGAGAGAGAGAGAGAGAGAAGCAGCAAATGCAAAATTTAATCAAACAAACAGAATGAGCATCTTACCCAGTACTGGGCAGGGGAGGAGGACTGTGGAAGTTGCATAAAGCTGGAACAAATAGGTGTACATGCGCTGCAACATGCGCAAGAACGTGTGTAAGTACAGATATAAGGACCAAAAAAAATGTTCGCGCTGGGAACACTCAACATGAATCATCACTACAGACACAAACAAAAGCATTCATTAATTTGCTCGTCAGATCATTCAAGCCTCATCTGGCCTTGGATTCCAGACATTGGTCAAGAAAAGTCACTATGCAGGACAAGCTTTTACCGAGACAACGTTTCGCTCTGTGTAGAGTTGAATCACATCAGGAGTAGATAAAGTTCTACATAGAGGAAAACATTGTCACAATAAAAGCTGTTTCTGCAACGTAAGACAATTAGCGCTACAACAGGCGGCCCAGCCCAGAACTCAGATGGATTTAGACTACACAGGTGTAGTAAGTAGAGACCCAGAAGAGCTTTGAATCTTATTTCCATATCTTTGGCAACAATACACGAAGTTTTGAGTGAGCGAAATCACACCTCGGAGTAGGCGACAAAACTGACTCCGTTTACTTGAACGTTTCGAAAAGGTCACTCATCATTTCCTCCCCTTTAATAAGACATGTTGAAAATTAAAGCCACAGCACTGGAAGTGAATGTAAATTAAACAGACATAATCATAACACTGAGGGCGAGTGTCCTGAATAAAGAACAATAACACATTGTTTACATATACTACCATGAAACAATTGACGAACTGTAATAAACAGTACCTTCCTCAATCGACTGTGTTTTTTCTTTTAATAATGAGAAAGCATCTCCTTGGTCACACAGTCATGAAAAATCAAATATCCAGAAGAATAAGACTCCAGTAAGCAAAAAAAGACAAATGACTCCCGAAAATTTGGGGAAACGGACACGAATCCACACACTTGGACCATCTTCATTTAACGTATTTCGGTCCTTAGAGCTTTGTGTATTTGAAGTGATCAAAGTCCAAGGACCGAAACATCTTCGTTATTTTTGAAGGTAGAATAAAAAACCACGTTGACTTTTTTCCAGTCGACGCCAATTACAATCATAACAATAGGTGCCACGAACCAAAGTATAAATGATACAATACAAACAAGAGACGACGCATAAGACTGAAGTTAATCTTCAGACCTATGCTATAGGCTTGAATTAACCTCTGTCACTTCTCAGAGCCCAACATTCTTTAATAAGGTGTCCATGAGTACATTCCTTTCGATTTTCCACTAAAAAAAAAAAATACCTCTAGGTGTCTCCTTGAAGCGGACAAAAACAAGTTTGACCTCCTGTTCTTCAGATGTTCCACGTCAGCTGTTCCTACCTGCCAGGTGGCTAGGAGACGTACAGTTATATGGAAATTTTATTAACGCAGTTTTCGCCTACGCTCTGGGCGAAACGTTGTTAATAAAGGTTCCATATAAATGATTACCACCGTCGTATACCCACAGTGGTGGTATGACACAAGACAGCGTCATGTATCCACAGTGGTGGTATGATACAAGGCAGTGTCATGCATCCACAGTGGTGGTATGATACAAGGCAGTGTCATGCATCCACAGTGACAGTATGACACAAGACAATGTCATGTATCCACAGTGGCATTATGACACAAGACAATGTCATGTATCCACAGTGGTGATATGATACAAGACAGTGCCATGTATCCACAGTGACAGTATGACACAAGATAATGTCATGTATCCACCGTGGCAGTATGACACAAAACAATGTCATGTATCCACAGTGGTGGTATGATACAAGACAGTGTCATGTATCCACAGTGGCAGTATGACACAAGACAATGTCATGTGTCCACAGTGGCAGTATGACACAAAACAATGTCATGTATCCACAGTGGCAGTATGACACAAGACAATGTCATGTATCCTCAGTTGTGGTATGATACAAGACAATGTCATGTATCCACAGTGGCAGTATGACACAAGACAATGTCATGTATCCACAGTGGTGGTATGATACAAGACAATGTCATGTATCCACAGTGGCAGTATGACACAAGACAATGTCATGTATCCACAGTGGTAGTATGACACAAGACAATGTCATGTATCCACAGTGGCAGTATGATACAAGACAATGTCATGTATCCACAGTGGCAGTATGATACAAGACAATGTCATGTATCCACAGTGGTGGTATGACACAAGACAGTGTCATGTATCCACAGTGGCAGTATGACACAAGACAGTGTCATGTATCCACAGTGGCAGTATGACACAAGACAGTGTCATGTATCCACAGTGGCAGTATGACACAAGACAGTGTCATGTATCCACAGTGGCAGTATGACACAAGACAGTGTCATGTATCCACAATGGCAGTATGACACAAGACAGTGTCATGTATCCACAGTGGCAGTATGACACAAGACAGTGTCATGTATCCACAATGGCAGTATGACACAAGACAGTGTCATGTATCCACAGTGGCAGTATGACACAAGACAGTGTCATGTATCCACAGTGGCAGTATGACACAAGACAATGTCATGTATCCACAGTGGCAGTATGACACAGCATGTCATGTATCACAGTGATGACACAAGACAAGTGTCATGTATGATCCACAGTGGCAGTATGACACAAGACAGTGTCATGTATCCACAGTGGCAGTATGACACAAGACAATGTCATGTATCCACAGTGTCATGTATCCACAGTGGCAGTATGACACAAGACAGTGTCATGTATCCACAGTGGCAGTATGACACAAGACAATGTCATGTATCCACAGTGGTGGTATGATACAAGACAATGTCATGTATCCACAGTGGCAGTATGACACAAGACAGTGTCATGTATCCACAGTGGCAGTATGACACAAGACAGTGTCATGTATCCACAGTTGCAGTATGACACAAGACAGTGTCATGTATCCACAGTGGCAGTATGACACAAGACGTGTATGTATCTCCAGTGGGACCAGTACAGTTCTGCACGTGTTCACTGTATTACCTTAGTTGCAGTTGTTACAGGTATACCTTGTTGTTGGTGGTGTTACGGCGTTACCTTTGTTGTTGTTGTTACGTGCTACCTTTTTTTGTTGTTGTTACGGTGTTACCTTTGTTGTAATTGTTACGGTGTTTCCTTTGTTGTTGTTGGTAGTGTTACGGTATTACCTTTGTTGTTGTTGTTACGTGTTACCTTTGTTATTTTTGATGATGTTACGGTGTTACCTTTGTTGTTGGTACGGTGTTACCTTTGTTGTTGTTACGGTGTTACCTTTGTTGTTGTTACGGTGTTACCTTTGTTGTTGTTACGGTGTTACCTTTGTTGTTGTTACGGTGTTACCTTTGTTGTTGTTACGGTGTTACCTTTGTTGTTGTTACGGTGTTACCTTTGTTGTTGTTACGGTGTTACCTTTGTTGTTGTTACGGTGTTACCTTCGTTGTTACGGTGTTACCTTTATTGTTGTTGATGTTACAGTGTTACCTTTGTTGTTGTTGTTTTTTAGTGTTACCTTTGTTGTTGTTGTTACAGAATTATCTTTTCTATTGTTACAGTGTTACCTTTGTTGTTGTTGTTGTTGTTGTTACAGTGTTACCTTTGTTGTTGTTGTTACAGTGTTACCTTTGTTGTTGTTGTTGTTGTTGTTGTTGTTACAGTTTTACCTTTGTTGTTGTTGTTTTTTAGTGTTACCTTTGTTGTTGTTGTTACAGAATTATCTTTTCTATTGTTACAGTGTTACCTTTGTCGCTGTTATGGTGTTGCCGTTGCTGACAGAGAAATAGAAAGAGAGAGAGGTGCAAGCAGACGCCATACCCAGTTTCAAGTGTAGGTATGACAGTCTAAGAGATCTGAGAACCAGAGCT
The DNA here is from genome assembly GCA_009830355.1 of Cherax destructor. Taxonomy (NCBI): domain Eukaryota; kingdom Metazoa; phylum Arthropoda; class Malacostraca; order Decapoda; family Parastacidae; genus Cherax; species Cherax destructor. The sequence continues at coordinate 41,627 of WNWK01010095.1, forward strand.
ATAGGAGGGTCAAGAGCTTGAACTCAACGCCCCACTAATTCAAATAACCAATTACAAAGACAGATAACAACAACAATAACAACAGCAACAACAAAAATACTAATAATAATAATAATTGGTAATAACTACATGTGTTATTGTTACTAATATTGTAAGAGTTATATTTTACGCAGATCTCCTCAAGTGCACACGTGTATGTGTGTGCGTGTGTGTATGTGTGTGTGTATGTGTGTGTATGTGTGTGTGTATGTGTGTGTGTGTGTACAAATTCATAACCATGACACCATGACACGAACATAGTCAACGGCGAACAGAAGTGAACAGAAGTGAAGACCAGTGAACAAGAGAGCAAGAAAAGTAGTGAAAGAGAGTAATTATTATGTTTGAAGGACACGTGGAACAAGGCTGAACATGCGAGATATTGTTCTTCTCTCTCTCTCTCTCTCTCTCTCTCTCTCTCTCTCTCTCTCTCTCTCTCTCTCTCCTCTCCTCTCTCCCTCCAGTGTAACACCATCCACTCACTCTATTCAACGTACACCGACTGTTCAACCACTCGTATGTGGTTATTATATATATATATATATATATATATATATATATATATATATATATATATATATATATATATATATATATATATATAAACACAGTAGCAGGAATTCTTTTATTGCAGCGTTTCGAGCACGCCTGGGCTATATCATGTATATACCTTCTTAAACCCAGCCTTGGGCGAAACGTAGTGTTAAAAGAATTCTCAATTGCCAGTGTCTATACTGCCACTTGTCGGCTGTTGTCGTTGTCTGCTATATACGTTGCTAGTAACAATCTTATGTGATGAAACCCTCAGATGGGTGAAACATCGCACTAATAACGGTCTCCTTGTGTTGTGTGTTTCTGCCTCTCATCCTTACTTCAGAGGGACCGGAAAGTGATGGCACAAATATTGAAGGTCTGAAAGTATACCTGGAGTATACCTGGAGTATACCTGGAGTATACCTGGAGATTACTGAACGAGTAAATCTTAACGTAGTAAAGCAACAATCCACATCAGCTCCGGACCTCACAAACTGGAGATAAATGTTTGCATGACTTTTTTCTCCGTCCTGGTACCAGCAACCCCTAGAAGTGTGAGCAACTTTCAGAATCCGGTCTGTTTACTATGTCTGGCTGCAGCCTCCCTCACCACTTTCTCATCTCCTCAGTCTCTGGTGTCTCCCAGGGAGGTTTCTGAGATGCAGCCTCCCTCACCACTGTCTCATCTCCTCAGCCTTTGGTGTCTCCCAGGGAGGTTTCTGAGATGCAGCCTCCCTCACCACTGACTCATCTCCTCAGCCTCTGGTGTCTCCTAGGGAGGTTTCTGAGATGCAGCCTCCCTCACCACTTTCTCATCTCCTCAGCCTCTGGTGTCTCCCAGGGAGGTTTCTGAGATGCAGCCTCCCTCACCACTGACTCATCTCCTCAGCCTCTGGTGTCTCCTAGGGAGGTTTCTGAGATGCAGCCTCCCTCACCACTTTCTCATCTCCTCAGCCTCTGGTGTCTCCCAGGGAGGTTTCTGAGATGCAGCCTCCCTCACCACTGACTCATCTCCTCAGCCTCTGGTGTCTCCTAGGGAGGTTTCTGAGATGCAGCCTCCCTCACCACTTTCTCATCTCCTCAGCCTCTGGTGTCTCCCAGGGAGGTTTCTGAGATGCAGCCTCCCTCACCACTGTCTCATCTCAGCCTCTGGTGTCTCCCAGGGATGTGTTCCTTAAGACCTGCGTACCGAATATTCTCCGTTGAAGTAATATCTCAGCCAGTGGTAATAACGGTAACAGTCGTACACTGTCTGTTAGCATTAAGCTTGCTGCTAGTTAGCCTAGTTGTAAGTAATATCCTAGCTGTCAGTAAGTGATGGCATATGAGTGTGTGTGGTAAAGTTCTATGAGTGTGTATTGTATCTATATGAGGGTGTGTATTGCGGTTATATGACTGTGTAATGAAGGTTAATGAGTAAATAATTCAGTTATATGAGCGTGTTTTGTAGTTATAGGAGTGTGTTTAGTGAAGTTGAGTGACTGCATGTAGTGAAGTTATATGAGGGTGCTTAGTTAAGATATATGAGTGTGTGTACTATAGTTATATAAGTGTAGTGTAGTTATATAAGTGTGTGTACTATAGTTATATGAGTGTAGTGTATAGTTATATAATAACTCATACTAAGAATCTACAGTCATAAGGAATCTTCCTGTTTTACTAACGGTAACATAGATACAGTGTTACCCTTTGTTTTATCTGGTTTTATATAAATAATGCCAGACAGGTTATTGTGCCTCAAGCAAACATACATACACGCACACATACACACACACACACACACACACACACAAACACACACACACACACACACGGGGCACACACACTCGGGGCCAGGAGCTGAGTCTCGACCCCTGCAACCACAATTAGGTGAGTACACACACACACACACTACTGTATTTGAAGACAACTAAAATGCTGGAAGCAAGCGGCACGTAATCCCACCTTCATACATTACAAAGAATTAAATTTTAAACTTGCGTTGTTTGAATGAGCTTGATAGTATGACATATGATAAAGGCTTGTTTGTTAATGTGGTAAAAGATAAGAAGCAAAACAAAGCAGCAAGGAGTGGGAACATTTCCTTGTGGAGAAGTAGAGGTTAACTTGGAGCAGCGCTGACACTGAATGACCAACCATGGAAAGAAACGGGGGTATAAGTGCCTAAATTCAAGAATTATGTAGATTAGAATTGAAGTGGGATGTGAGAAGTGGGTTATAGTAAGTATTTATGCACCTGGACGCGAGAAGAGTGTAGAATGAGCCGCAGCTGCCGTATAATACAGCCTTTGTAGGGAAAAGAAAGATTTTAGGTGTTGAGTGAATGTTTATTGAGTTTTAAACTGAGAGAATAATTGTTGTTGGGTGTTTATAATTAAATCTGGTAGTGAAAGAAACGTGGTAAGAGGTAATACCTATTTTAAGAAAAAGAGGATAAGTACACTTGACGTGATGCAGGGCGAAATGACATCAGTTTGTTAGATTAAATATTAGATAAGAGGTTAATTGAGAGACTTCTGGATGTGCATGTTTTTAGAGGGGCGACAGATATATCACATCATTATTTAGTGGTAGGCACAGTGAGAGTGAGAGGTAGAGTGAGTACAAGGAGAATGGTGTTCGTGGAAAGAAGTGAAAGTGAATGAGCTGAAGAAGGAGGCACTTATTGGGAGATATAAGTAATTGTTAGTCGAAAATTGGAGGAGAGAGCGTACAGGTAATGGGGAGGACGTCGAGGGGTGGTAAGGGATAGATTTAAGAATGCAGTCTTAGTACACAGCAGAAGTATAGGAGGGTGAGCGACAGAGGGAAAGGGAGCGATTGATGGACTAACGAGGTTAAAGAGGGTGGTAAGGGAGAACAAGTTAGTATATGAGAGTTTTATAATGTAAAAGCGATATACGGAAAGCTATGTGGAGAAAAAACAAGCGAGGTAATCCCAGCGGTGAGAGAGTGGAAAGGGAGACCCAGTGATAGATCAGGTGAGTATCAGCAAATTTTCTGAGAATAATAAAAAAAGCAGCTGTGAAGTGAGACTAACACTTGATAAACCCTGAGGAGCAAAGGTACGTACCAGTTTATAATGTTAAAGAGGAGATAATAGATGGGGAGGCAAATGTGTTGGAACGACAAAGAGAATATTTTAAGGGGTTATTAAATCCTAGTGATGAAAGAGAGGCAGTGATATTGTTTCTCGGGCAGGGAGGAATAATATCTGGTAGGAGTAAGGAAGAACAAGATGTGAGTGTGAGGGGAAATGCATGAGGCAGTGGGTAAAATGAAAGGAAGTAAAGCAGCTGGAAGAGATGGGATTAAGAGTGAAATGATGAAATCAAGGAGGGGAAGGGGAATATTATTTTGGATTTTTTATGTATTTGCTCAATATACGCGTTAAAGAAGAGAAGGTGCATGAGGACTGACAGAGAGCATACATAGTTCCTTTGTATAAGGCAACAGGAGACAAGACAGAGAGTGTTAAATGTATGGTAAAATTATTATTGGACGAGTCAGATATAAGACAGAAAGCAGAAATGCAGAGGAAGAAGGAAGTTTTAGGAAAGGTAGAGGATGTGTAGACCAAGTCTTTACTTTGAAGAATAAAAGTAAACATTACTGCAGGAAACAGCCTTTATGACGAGAACGAGGCTCAGTAAACGTAGACATTATACAAAGATGTGTTGTGTCATTATCATTATTTAAGATATTTATAGATGATGTGGTAAAATAAATGAGTAGAGGATGCTGATACAAAATCTGAGTTGGCACAATTACTCTTTGCTAATCACAAATCTTTTGGGAAATTCTGGAGAGATGCTGATGAGTTTAGTGGATGAGTTTGGGAGGATTTCTTAAAAGAAGGAAATTAAAAGTGAATAAAGAAAAGAGTAAGGTGATGAGAGTAACAAAATAGTTTATGCAATAAAAATATGGATTTCAGACTATAAGGAGGATGAAGGAATTTAGGTATTTGGGAGTGGACGTGTCGGCAGATAGGTTTATGGAAGGCGAAGTGAACGATAGAATAAACGAAGGGTAAAAAGGTAGGTGGTGTGTTGAGGTGTTTGTGAAGGCAAAGAGAAAAATGAACCAGTATAGTGGTACCAGAACTTTTATATAGCTGTGAAGCACAGGCTTTAAACTTTATAGCAAGGCGGAGGCTGGAGGCAGCGGAGATGTAGTGTTCGACAGCAGTATGTGGTGTGAATATTATGCTAAGAATTCAGAGTGTAGAAAATAGAAGACAATGTGTGGGTTACGACACAATTATTCAGATAACTGGGGAGAGGTTGTTGATGTGGTTTACACATTAAAAAAAAGGATGGAGCAGGGTAAGATTACCAAGAGAGAGGAAAGAAAGGTGGGATAGGGATCGTCCCAGAAAAGGTTGGAGGGAGAGTGTTAAGAAAGTTTTAAGTGGTAGGGGCTTTAGCACCCAGCAGGTATGTGTGTGTGTTAGATCTAGGCGAGTAGAGACAAGTGGTTTTAGGGATCTGACGTGCTGTTGGAGTGTGAGAAGGTAATATTTACGAAGAGATTAAGGGAAAATAGTCTATCAAACTTGAGTCCTGGAGGTGGGAAGTACAGTGCCTGCACTTTGAAGGAGAAGTGGTGATGTTGTAGTTCTGAAGGTTATTTGAATTGTAATGTCTGTACACTTCTGGCAAAAGAGCTATTGAATGAATAATTGTGACTGTATTTTCCTTATCTGGGTCACCCTGCCTTGGTGGGAGACGGGCGGTGTGCTAAAAAATATACATACATATGTGCATAGACGCAGGACTTTCACGTTGCCAAAGACAAATTAGCGGTAGAATATCTGATATCGTGGAGACACTTCAACTGAGGTTATCATACTGCTATCAAGGAATTAGGAATGATAGGGTTCCCAGGAGATGCTAGTGTGGCACTCAGACCTTTGCTCACATGCTCAGCACTGAGAGTCACTGTTAAGAGAACAAATGTTGCGGTGGAAACTTGTAATTTAGTGTTGGAGAGAATAGTGATGGGTTCGACAATAGGGTTGTTAGGGAGGGTTCAGTCTCGAGCTGGGTGAGGCAGGAGACGCACGTCTTCAAACACCTACTGTCCAGGTTCATCTAGCAATAAACAGATAACTAGAAGTAATAGCCGAATAAAGTAGGACACATACTTGTTGAGGCATGAAGGACTAAACACGTCTGCATTAAGTTATCCTGGTTAAATATGTGTAATATACTAATACATATGCCTACAACTTGTACCCTGAGAATCATCGAGCACATTTATAGCACTGCGCAAAATCAATTGTAGATTTCTTGAATAAATCTTCTCTTATCTAAGTTTATAGAATGAACCGCAGCTGCCGTATAATATAGCCTGTGGTCCGCCTCTCTAACTCAAAACACCACCTGTGAAAATAATTTACAGTTTTACCCTCTCAATTTGGGTCGCCCCATCCCCCCTCCCCAGGTTGCACATTTTCTCAATAGGTTGTAGACCCTGTCACTCCACACATTACATCTCTCAGACAACAGGATTACACCTTTAAATGGTTAGTGTAAGAGAGAGTACCTTCTCTGGCGGTGAGATGGATGGGGATATATGATGATGGTGAAGAGGGAGCCGTGGTGATGGTGAGACGATGACTGGTGCCTCCGCCGAGTCCTGGCCAGGTCTGCCTCGCACACCTCACTTCTGCCGACTGAACACATCAACTTTGAACTTTCGCGGCTGTAGGTGGCCATGGGGCGGCCTCCCCACGTCACCGCAGATTTCCGAATTGTTTTATATTGCTTCGTTTGTTCTGTCTACTACAGAATTCTGTCACTCTGAAGCAGGACTAAATAATCAGGAAGCTGGACCTGGTCCGTACGCTCCAGAAAGTGCACGTCAGGCTAGTTCTGCATGATATAAAAAACATGGTAACCTTTTCATGATCTGTCACGTCAGAGAAGGTCCAGAAGTATAACAGTATCAAGGTAATTTCTCCTTTCAATACACTATATGTATGTACATATATATATATATATATATATATATATATATATATATATATATATATATATATATATATATATATATATATATATATATATATATAATAATAATAATAATAATAAAATAATAACAACACTGCGACTAGCAGGTGGATCGACCCGTGTTGTTTTAGCCCGCCTCGTGGGAAGCAAGTAAAATTCACGTCGCTCTAAACCACTGGACCATACAATCCTACATATGATCCACTGGTTCAGAGCGTCGTGAATTTTGACTCTCTTCCCACGAGGCTGGCTAAAACAACACGGGTTCGATCCCCCAGCTAGCCGCATTGTTATATATGTATGCATGTTCCATCTTTGAGGTTCTTCTCAGCTTTCTTAAAATGTTGTAGTTTACCCTGAGCCTTGAAGAAGCGCCTTAGGCAAGTCTTACTCGACACGTTTTCCTCCCACGGGCAGCTAGAAGGGGAAACTACTCCAACCACGTCATAGGTCTGGAAAACTAGTCCAAACTCTCCTCCCCCCGCTGACCCGCTCACCTTGGCCGCTCTGTTGCTGTGTCACAAACCGCACCGCCAGCAACCCATACATGGGGAAAGAAAGAAAGAAAAGGAGAGATGATAAAGACAAGTGAATATACTACTTGCAAGGATCTCTTAGACGTGTTTCTTGTTGCTACGTTAAGTTCTTTGATTATATGTCCACCATATTGAAAACTATTACACCTGTCTGCACTTGTTCTTGTATCAGTATTCACACTTGCGCCTCTAACTGTTCTTGCAGCTGTAGGCTACACAGACTTGTGTCTGTAATATGCTGTTCCTGCAAAAAAAAATATTATAGGTACATGCTGAACGCAGATATTTGTACCAGATGGTTGAGCCAATGAAGGTATGTACGATTTAGAAAAATAATAAAATAGATCAAAATACTGGACTGAAAACTGCTTTGAAAGCAAGAGGTACTGGTAGACTCGCGAAATATCAGAGACTTAGTTTTAATATATGGATTTTTTTTATAGATTTGCCACCGAAGTGGCCAGTTTATTGTGCCCCCCATATCCATCCTGTGAACGGTAGCGCAAGAGCATATGGATACACAAAAGGCCCAGGAACTAGGCTACAAAAGGGTTAACAGGTGTACATATGGATTTATATCTACAGTTCACTTATCTGTTACAAGCAAATTTAGGAAATTTGCTTACTATATCTGGTATCTTATTTTCATTAATAAGATATCTTGACATGTCACATAGATTATTATACTGTCTATCTCTGTATTCCTCAATAAGTGGACAATTAAGCACATAGTGTTCAAGACAGTGACCATATGCCTGCTCACATAATTTGCATTTAGTTTGATCATCATCTGTGTGTCTCCCAAACTGCCAAAAGTACTTGTAACCAAGCCTAAGCCTGGCCACTACAACATCAGTCAGTCTGTTCACATTGCAAGTTGCTCCATAAACATGCCCATCTATGTTCATGTTATCATGAGCACAGATAGGCACGTTCATGGAGATTAGATTTTACCACCGAAGTGGCTAGTTTATTGTGCACCCGTATCCATCATGTGGACGGTAGCGCAAGAGCATATGGATACACAAAAGGCCTAGGAACGAGGTCCCAAAAGGGTTAACAATTGTACATTTGTGTTTATATCTACAGTTCACTTATCTGTTACAAGCAAGTTTAGGAAATTTGCTTAGTATAACTGGTATCTTATTTTCATTAATAAGATATCTTGACATCTTATTAAGTCCTACCGGACGTGACGAAAAACCGTCGACTAAATCGACGGTGTTATGAGACTTGAACACATGTGCCCTCTCCCCCAAAATTTTACCATTTGGATTGCCGTTCTGAAACCGATTCCTTAAAATAAAGTTCCGTGAGCTGCTTCTTCGTCATGGGGAACATAGGGCCACCGACAGCATGCACCATATTGAGTCCCGCCGTGAGCCAGGCTCTGTACGGCTCCGACAACGAAATACATTTCCTTCGTTGTCAGTTTTGATCGCTGTTATGAAACGCTTCATTAGTGGGACTTCGTGAGTCAGGCTCGGTAAGGCTCAACCGCCGGACCAGTTTATGACGTAACGTGAGGCTCTCTCACTTCCCACCTACCTTCCTCTCTCACAGCATCCAGGGAGAGAACACCACGCCCTGTAGCTCCCTTTCACAGCATCCAGGAAGACAGAACCACGCCCTGTAGCTCCCTTTCACATCATCCAGAGAGAGCACCACACCTTGTAGCTCCCTTTCACAGCATTTCATAGCATCAAGGGAGAGAGTACCACGCCCTATACTTAATTTCACAGCATCCAGGGAGATAGCACCACGCCTTGTAGCTCCCTTTCACATCATCAAGGGAGAGAGTACCACGCCCTGTACCTAATTTCACAGCATCCAGGGAGATAGCACCACGCCTTGTAGCTCCCTTTCAAATTCAAATTCAATTCAAATTCAAATTCTTTATTTCTAGTAATATACAGAGGGGGGTGTAATTATAGTAATGTAAATTTTATGAAGTAGATATTACAAGATGGCCAATAATATGCCTAGGTATGCCTAGGCTTTTCAGGCTCTCAGGCAACTTCTGATTCATGCAAAGTCTGCATCCCACACACAGTCTTTATACACAAAGAGGTATGTATCTCTCAGTGTATATACACTGAGAGGTACATATCTCTCAGTGTATATACAACAGAGATATATATACACTAAAAGGTGCGTGTGTCTCAGTCTGACCGCATATACACCGAAAGGGGGGTGAATCCCTCAGTATATTTACAAACACCGGTATCTTTGACAAGCATATTCATATAAGGTAACCAAGGCAGGTATCAGGAAGATGGCAGAGCGACCGGGGGGACGTGGTTTCATGAACAACAGCCAGGACAGGTTCGGAAACGGTAAATCCTCTTAGGGGAGAGTGAAAAACTGATCCTGTAAACCCGAAATACTCTGTATAAATAAGGGCTTTCTAAGTGGGCTAGTAGTAGTAGTAGTAGTAGTAGTACTAGTAGTAGTAGTGGTAGTAGTAGTAGTAGTAATAATAATAATAATAATAATAATAATATTATTATTATTATTATTATTATTATTATTATTAAAGGACCAATAGAAATACGATTACGATTTATGAGATTTTTTAAGTGCTTGATACGGTTGACAGGGAGAGTATTCGAGAGGTGGAAAACACGTACACGGGGGCATAGCTGAGAGTTAATGGCACAGATGTGTCAAAGGGTTATGAAAAAACTGTTTCATCAGCCTCAGAAATAAAAGTGAACTGAATTAAGAAGTGCTGAAAAAAGACACCATACGTAGCTTTAAGAATAGGCAAGACAAGGGCACACGAGGTTAGGAGATAAGATAAGATAAGATTTCTTCGGATTTTTAACCCCGGAGGGTTAGCCACCCAGGATAACCCAAGAAAGTCAGTGCGTCATCGAGGACTGTCTGTCTTATTTCCACTGGGGTCCTCAATCTTGTCCCCCAGGATGCAACCCACACCAGTCGACTAACAACCCAGGTACCTATTTGCTGCTAGGTGAACATGACAACAGGTGTAAGGAAACACGTCGAAATGTTTCCACCCGCCGGGAATCGAACCCGGGCCCTCCGTGTGTGAAACGAGAGCTCAAGCCACCAGACCACCGGTCTGGTGAATTCAAAAAAGGTAAGGAAGATGTCAGGCTGGGGGACTGATTATCTTAATTAAACTCCACATCTTCAATCGTTCTTCTCTGTAATGGACTGGAGAAGCCACTGGCTGGCGATACCTTTCTGTTGTAGAGATTTCCAAAGGCTGCACAAAATACCAGTGACATGAAATGCTAAGTGTGTGTACAGAGAGAGAACTATACACTTAGTTTAATTTAGTTTAATATCTTTATTATGCACCCCATGCCCATCCTGTGGGCGGTGGTCAAAGGACTACAGAAGCACATAATGGGTCCAGGGACTGGACCCCAATGTTTTGATAACTGAACAAGTTACAGTGATAATGAACTATTTACATGTTTATATCTGAAACATCGTTTCATAGTTTCTACTGTAGTACCAATAAGCCAGCTGAAGGCCTCGGTCAGATGCCCAAAAGCTCCAATGTCGGATCATCGTCAGACTAAGACCCGCTTCAGGAAACACTTGTCCTGTTTCCTGACGAACCTTACCTAACCTAACTCATGGACGCGAGTGAACACACCCTGAGCACAAGCTCTACTCCCCTGCCCTCTGATGAGTTGCGAGTCACACATCCTTTTGAAAGTGTAAAGAGAATATCCTGTTCGTTCCGCATTACCACATGCTCTCCTGACCCAGTAAAAGTGAGCCCTGACCTCAGGGAACAGTGTCTTGTCTTCCCTGCAAAACCCTGGTTTCAAGCTGAGGGACCTAAGTGTTGCCAACACTTGTGGTAAAAAGATGACAAAATATGCGCAGAAAATCTTTACTGACGACGATTCTAACTGCGTGAAGCTCTGCCCAGATCGAAGCGTCTTTTTATAATTTTCGCCGGCAAGTGTTGTCATTCAACAATCTAGCACTTTAAGAAGCATCGAGCAGGGACTCAAGACAAGGTCCTGGGACCTAGTTTACTCCAATAACAAGGTTCTGGGATCTTGTTTACTCCATAAACAAGGTCCTGTTACCTTATTTACTCCAAAACAAGGTCCTGGAACCTTGTTTACTTCATTAACAAGGTACTGAGACCCTGTTTACCCCATAAACAAGTGCTGGCACCTTGTTTATTCCACGAACAAGGTTCTGGGACCTTGTTTACTCCATAAACAAGACGCGGGGACCTTCTTAATGGAGTGCTCATGCTTCGTTAACCACAACATGTCAGAATTACCTGCCAGATTTTCATCATAAAAAAATTACGTCGTTTCTCCAGTACGGGTAGGACTCGAAGTCCTCTTCTTCAGGATACCTCAAAAAAGCCTAGCAATTTTTCTTTTTGTTTTCGTTGGGGGTGCTATGAGCCTCACCCAGGATGCGATCCACATCAGTCGGCTAATTTCTAGGTAGCTCTTTTCTGCTAGGTAAATACGAGTGAGGGAGGGGAACTGATGTAAATCGGCTGGCCAAGCTTTTACAGTGGCAACGTTTCGCTCTGTGTAGAGCTTTGTGATAAAACTTTGCACAGGGCGAAAGGTTGTCACTCTAAAAGAAGCTTGTTCTGCACCTGTATCATTTCTTCAGTGTTGATGGCACTGCTCTCTTGTATCCACTTTGTCCATTCGTCTCACGTAGCCTATGATCAGGATCCTGGTCTCGACTAGCCCAGGATCAGAACCCGGGTTTCGCCTAGACCAGGATTCGAACCCGGGTCCACTGGTCCCTACATAATGCCAACAGTTGCAAACCCTGCAATATTTCTGTGCTAAGGTTGGTAAGTAGAATAGTCTTAATTTGAAAAGATAAAAAAATCAATAGTTACAAGGTAAAGACTTTTTCGTTTAAGCAAAATATCGTGATTATTAGAGAATACAGTATATATTTCATTATATATTTCTCAATTCTTATAAAAAGCTTATTGAAATGATGTTATTAGCTGGATTCAATACATGACGTGGTTCACTTACGTACAACAAGGTTACGTTCTTTACGATTCTTATGATTATAACTTACAAGTCCCGCATGATGCCAGCACTTGTAGTTATATGAGATTACATTTAGTTAAGAGTGTGGGTCATTCGCTACAAGGAGTGGTGGAGGCTCGATACTCTGTCGACACGCTACAATTCACGATAAGCACCACAGCCTGACTGCTCAGGAACTGACTTGGAGGGTTCATGGTCGGCTTTATGTAGGCCATTCCTAATTTATGTTTGCGTATGTGATAACTTTTGAAAACACTTAACACTTGCAAAAACCCAGCAGCTCCTCATAACCAGCAACAGAACTCTGGGTACAACTAGCAGATCCTCATGGCCAGCAACAGAACTCTGGGTACAACTAGCAGATCCTCATGGCCAGCAACAGAACTCTGGGTACAACTAGCAGATCCTCATGGCCAGCAACAGAACTCTGGGTACAACTAGCAGATCCTCATGGCCAGCAACACAACTCTGGGTACAACTAGCAGATCCTCATGGCCAGCAACACAAATCTGGGTATAACTAGCAGATCCTCATGGCCAGCAACATAACTCTGGGTATAACTAGCAGATCCTCATGGCCAGAAACACAACTCTGGGTGTAACTAGCAGATCATCATGGCCAGCAACACAACTCTGGGTACAACTAGCAGATCCTCATGGCCAGCAACACAACTCTGGGTGTATCTAGCAGATCCTCATGGCCAGCAACGCAACTCTGGGTACAACTAGCAGATCCTCATGGCCAGCAACACAACTCTGGGTGTATCTAGCAGATCCTCATGGCCAGCAACACAACTCTGGGTACAACTACTACTTCCACGCTCTATTTCCCTCGTCAGTAGCCACCAGAAAGTTGGACGACTCATCCTTTTCCCTTCACCAGAAAGATAGAAGATTCTTCCTTTCCCTCCGACAGAAGAAGGGACGATCCTTACCATGTGGAAAAAGACCATGAGTGGCCATGAGTCGCTTCTTCCGTCTGAAAACGCCACTGTACATAAGTGTCTTTTTCCCACATCGTGTCGGTATCAACATACCATTTCTCGATCCTTACCAAGACTTTTCTGCATCAGAGAAGGCAAGAACCCTTCCCTCCACCAGAGGGAAGGAAGACCCTCCCTTCCCTTCGTTCGTCACCACAACTCGTCCTACCACTTTCGTCTCTGACTCGCCTGACCTTGTGACTCAGAAGTGTCAAAGGTCTTGCCCCTTGTCGACAGTTTCTCCGAACTTCCTACCTTATTATCAATTTCTTCCCATCTCTACTGCACATTCCTAGACAACCTTATTCACTTTTCCCACGAAATCTATATCATCTCAAAGCTAAACGAGGATGCTCAGTTTAGTGTTGCCTTTGATTTCGTTGCATAATCTCGCGTCTTGCAAGACAGAAAGTACAACACTCAAGACTCGTGAGCAAATTTTCGTATAACATGTGATTTTTTCCTGCGTGATGTATTACAACAATCTCTTTCAGCTGAGATGGGTAAAATGGCTGAGATGGTGGTTAAGATGGCTTTTAAGGGGGTCAAGTGGCTAAGATGGTAGTTTTAAGATGGCTGAGATGGTGTTAAGATGGCTGAGATGGTTTAAATGGCAGAGTTGGTGGTTAAGATGGCTGAGATGGTGATTAAGATAGCTTATACAGAGGCTTAAGTGGCTGAGATGGTGGTTTTAAGATGGCTGAGATGGTAGTTAAGATGGCTGAGATGATGGTTAAGATGGATGCTATAGAAGTACCAGTGGCTGAGATGATTGTTAAGATGGCTGAGATGGTGGTTAAGATGGCTGACGTGGGGGTACCAATGGCTGAGATGATTGTTAAGATGGTTGATATAGGGGTTTCAGTAACTGAGATGGTGATTAAGATGGCTGAGATGGTGGGTAAATTGCCTTAGACTGTGAAAAAGAACTTAGATGTCTGAGATGGTATAGAAATCCAGTTGTTAGTCTATACTTCCTTAACTCTAGTGTCCGGCAACCAAGTAAACAGCAGTTATTATTATTATTATTATTATTATTATTATTATTATTATTATTATTATTATTATTATTGGGAAAAAATCACTGAAGTCTTAACTGAACTGGTATATCATCCATCTTAACGTCTCACTCAACAATGGGATTTATCAAGAACAAACAACATCAATGAGAACGTTCAAGGCACATGTTTCTCAAGGTTCAGTATTCACTCCCATCCTTTTCCTCATTCAGCTATCTGACACAGACAGAGATGTAAGCCACAGCACTGTGTCCTATGCTGTCGATACTAGAATTTGCATGGCTCTCATTCAGTGAGGACACTGCAAATCTAGAAGCGGATATTAACTAAGTTTTTAAATGGGCCTCGGAAAACAATTTGACGTTCAGTAAGGACAAATTTAATTTAGTCCGCTATGGAAAACTCGAGGAAATAAAATCTGGATCAGTGTATAAAACGAATTCCAGCCACACGATATAGAGAAAAACTAATGTGAAGGACCTGCGAGTGATAATGTCAGAGAATCTCACTTTCAAAGATCACAACAATGTATCTACCACATCTGCTAGGAAAATGATAGGATGGATAATGAGAACCTTCAAAACTAGGGATGCTGTGCTGCTGTTCACTAACGGCCCCTTTCAAGGCAGGCGAAATTTCAGACCTGGAAAATATACAGAGAACTTTCACTGCATGTATATGTACAATAAAGCACTTAAATTATTGGGAATGGTTGAAGTTTCTTGATCTCTACTCCTAGGAACCCAGGCGAGAAAGATACACGATAATACACAAATACCCCGCACATGGGAGATAAATATTTAGGACGACTTTTCAGTCCGAAACGTCGTCATAAGTTTGTTTCTTCTGTGTGATGGTTATTTGTGTATTGTTCCAGTCACGGTATTGTGCCTTACTGTTCTTCACAAGTGATAATATACACTTGGAAAAATCCTAGAAGGACTAGTCCTAAATCTGCACATGGAAATCACTCCCTACGAAAGCAAAAGATCTGGCAAGTGATGCAACATCCTCGCAATGAAAAACAGGGGCGCCATGAGTACACCAAGAGAAAACACAATAAGTGTCAGGGGCCCAAGACTGTTCAACTGCCTCCCAGCATACATAAGGGGGGTTACCAATTGACCCCTGTCTTCAAGAGGTAGCTGGACAAGCATCTAAAGTCAGTACCTGACCAGCCGGGCTGTAGTTCGTACGCCGGCTTGCCTGCGGCCAGCAGTAACAGCCTGATTGATCCACCGAGAGGCCTGGTCACAGACCGGGCCGCGGGGCGTTGATCTCCAGAACATCCTCCAGGTAGGTAGAACGTCCGGAATAGGTCAGGTATATGTTTGCCAAGAAGTAGCACTGCAGGAGGCTTACCGAGCAGGAGCACTGCAAGAGACTTACCGAGCAGGAGCACTGCAGGAGGTTTACTGGCCCTCGCTAGGTGTTCTGTGTTCCAAAGTGAGGTGCACTTTGGGAATCACCAAAGTGAGCATCCCACAATTTTGTTTCCTTGCATTATGTAATCTGGTTGTAGTTGACTTCAAGTAAGTACCTACGTTTAGTATTATGGTGTTCTTGAAGCAGTAGCCTGGCGCTCTGTGCCACTCCGTGATGCAGGAGTGGGAGCTGAGGCGCTGTACGCAAGTGCCGTTAGTGCTGTACGCAAGTGCCGTTAGTGTTGTACGCAAGTGCTGTTCAGTCTACAAGTGTATGCGTGTTCTCGAAGTCCTTGAGAAGACTCCCAGCAGCTTCACCAATGGACACTACAGAAGCTGTAGACTCCTGCAGCCTTGGGTTGTGTGTAAAGGTCCCCCTTCATGTCTCATTGCTACGACTGACTCTTCCTTGTCTCTCGCTTTATTGTGGCTTAACAATGGTTCATGATGGCCAGAAATGTCGTTGGTGTGGGCATTTTGTGAACTGTTCCATCTACGCTGTTGTGACTTGTATTTTGCTTCCTCCTGTTTTTGTAAATACGATTGAAAAACCACACAGACAATTGAATAACGCATTCCATGAATTCCTTTTCACGCCCAATTCAATTCAGGATATACTTTTTCAATCGCGTTTACGAACAATTGTTCTATGTAAATGATCTTTATAATAGAGGCAAATGAAATGAATTACTCTCTACCTAGATATATGTTGACTTGAAAAGGAGAGAAAAACATGGTGTGCAGGTGACAGTCTTCAACGAACTCTCATCAACCTGTTCTTAACATTAGGTCAGGTTAAAATGTCAAGAATGGTTCAAAATCAGGTTACTTGCAACTCTCGGCTCAGTCTTCAACCTTCAGACACCAATACAGAAAAATACAAAAAAAAATGCACGTAGGTCGCTGTTAATGATGTAGTCGTGAGAAGACGCTGGAAATAAACTAGAACAGCCTCTGTGAAGGAGGCCAACCGCATGTGCTTCTTTACGATAGTTAATCTTTATGTGCAAGATATTATATATATATATATATATATATATATATATATATATATATATATATATATATATATATATATATATATTTTAACACGTCGGCCGTTTCCCACTGAAGTGAGGTGGCCCAAAATGAAAAACAAAAGTTTCCCAATATATATATATATATATATATATATATATATATATATATATAATTTATATATATATATTATGATATTAGTAATATTTAAACAATATACCACCATATATATTATATCTGGTATATTCATTAAACTATTTTTAAAATATAATATATAATATATATATATATATATATATATATGGTTGGTATTATTGGAGTGGTTGGTATTATTGTTTAAGGGAATACGTTTACTGAATATACCAGGTAAAGTGTATGGTAGGTATAGAAATTTGTCTTTGGACTGCCTCCTTGTAAGCTACCCCCAGGCAAGCGCTGTTGACACCGACACTCTGAGATGCTACTCTCAGACATACAAGTGGTTTATTCCCCACCTACATGCACGACTAAAAAAAGGTTTAACTTACTTGATGAAGTAGAAATGTCTCCTAGTCTTCCAATCTCCCTAAGCTATAACCCCCTCCAAACGCCATGTGTAGGGAAGGACATTAATCTGCAAGAATTCAAGTGGTATTAGTGTCTTGCCCTAAACTCAGAAATCCCAAACTCAAAGGGGGTTATCCT
The DNA here is from genome assembly GCA_009830355.1 of Cherax destructor. Classification (NCBI taxonomy): domain Eukaryota; kingdom Metazoa; phylum Arthropoda; class Malacostraca; order Decapoda; family Parastacidae; genus Cherax; species Cherax destructor. The sequence goes on from WNWK01010095.1 coordinate 58,912, forward strand.
CTAAGCAATATCTAAGCAGTATGGGACACTAGCTTCCAGACTTGAACTTAAGAGATGACGCTGGTACATACTAATATAATAGCGTCCGTCTGCTTGAGACCCACAGATAAACTCACTAACGTTTCCCCCAGAAAAATGGCCAGATACTGAGAGAAAGGAAGTTATAGTCTTACTGTAATGGGTCTGGATGGAGAAAGATATCCACAGTACTTCGGGATGTCTCATCCGAGTCCCCAGGACAGATGTTGGGAGTCACGTGGGATATGCTGCCCTGGTTGCAGCACTTGTTCACTCATTGAAGTCTGGTCTGAGAAGGACCCAGGTCACACGTCGTGAGTCCCACACTGCTTGACCTCAGCATGGGATTGCCATTTCTCTTTGGCCTATATAGCCTAATGTTCGTCTATTGGACCCTAAAACTACCTATGTTAAGGTGCTAGAACTACATTATTAATATCTAAAGTTGCCTCAATAATCCTAATATTAGTTACTAATTGCACAAACTTACCTAGACCTTCCTAGGAGAGCAAATCTATCAATTAACATGTGTTATCTCTCTACCTCCGCCAACTACTGTGTTTGTTTGGGTGGGTGTGTGGGTTCATAAACTCCGAGGACCTATCCGTGGTATGTTTAAGGCTCCATACGGCTCACTTACCCTGTGGAACTTTTAACAAGGAAGTAAGTTTCCACATCCTCCTGCCCGCGAAGGTAGAAGTTAAGTCTATATCAAATCCGCCTCCAACAAACCCTTACAGCGGGCCCTGGACACGAGTGCCGTCCGGTCACTCTCATCGAGCAGACTCTGGTCTAACTCCGACTGTCCAGTTTCCGCCATGTGGACCTCTGGGGGTGCAAACTTGTTGGTTCCGGTGGTCTTAACACCCTTCCCTTTAACTTTAATGTCATTCACATGTCTAGCTTTGAGCAGCTTCGTACTTTCCCACCCAGTGGCCCATATGCCCTGGTAACCTTTTTTTCCACTGATACGAGGTTCCCTAGGTTTAATGACAATCTATCTCCCTCTTTAGGTACCCCATAAAAGCGTTTCCCCAAGGTGGCTGAGTGTCTGTCACTCCCTACTTGGTTTGGTTTCATCGTGTACACTAATATTCATTATCACTACTCCCCCAGCTATCGTGGTGTCAGTTTCCCCCCTCTCTGGCGTTGCAGGGAATTCATGTGGAATTCTGCCACCGATGATATATCCTACTGGGGATCTGTATAAACCAATTCCTTCCTTAATAGTCCGTCGTGTAGACAGGAAGTCATCTAGATAGTTGGCTCCCACCAGGATACCTACATTTCTGACTGTGTCAGTGGTAATGCCCTGGTCTGCCAGCTTCACACCAAGGTCTTTCAATCGCTTGGTTGCTGCAGCAAGACCTCTGGTCGTAATTGCCGCAGGTAACGTCTTTACTACCAAAGCTGTAATATTTCTGCGATGTCCACCCAATTTAACAGTGACATCCACAACATCATAAGACTTGGGCGGGCCCTGACTTATAGCACCTCCCAATGTCGCACTAACTTTGTCGGTGGCCTTCAACTTTAATTAGCCACCAACTTCTCTGTTATCATGGACACTTGTGCTCCCAAGTCAAAGAATAATCGGGTTGTTTCGGATCTGTTCCCGTTCACAACCCCTGCCATGACTGTAGGTAGGGAAGCAACTCTGTGATTCTCACTCAGATTAGAGACTTTGCCCACACTAATCACACTGGCTACCACTTCAGGCTCGGACTCGCTTTCTATCTCTACTGGAGAAACGTTCCTGCTAGCCTGTGGTTTCCTTAAATTATTGGGACATAGTGCAGTATGGTGCTTACCTTTCCGGCAGTTATAGCACTCCGAAAGATGTGACTGGCAATCTTCTGCAAACTAGAAAGAGAGAGGCGCTCCCTATACAGGCGAAGGCAAAGAATAACGGAGCGGCTACAGGAGGCCAATATCTCTGAAATACGTAGGGAGACACTAGTCAGAGAAATAGCAAACATTGAATTAAAACTAAAGGAATCTTACAGGAATCAAGAGACAAGGGAAGAACTAAAAGCCATAAATGAAATTGAAAGAAACCCAAAGTATTTCTTTTCCTATGCAAAATCAAAGTCGAGAACAACAACCAGTATTGGGCCCCTACTTAAACGGGATTTGCCCTACACAGATGACAGCAAGGAAATGAGTGAGTTACTTAAGTCCCAGTATGACTCAGTTTTTAGCGAACCACTAACCAGACTGAAAATCGAAAACCTAAATGAATTTTTTATGAGAGTGTCACAGAATTTGACAGACGCATGCCTTTCTGACATCACCACGACGCCAAATGACTTCGAAAAAGCAATAAATGACATGCCCATGCACTCTGCTCCAGGCCCAGACTCATGGAACTCCGTGTTCATCAAGAACTACAAGAAGCCCCTATCACATGCTTTTAACATCTTATGGAGAGGGAGCATGGACACTGGGATCGTCCCGCAGCTACTAAAATCAACAGACATAGCCCCGCTCCACAAAGGGGGCAGTAAAGCAATAGCAAAGAACTACAGACCAATTGCACTAACGTCCCATATCATAAAAATCTTTGAAAGGGTTCTAAGAAGCAAGATCGCCACCCATCTTGATACCCATCAATTGCACAACCCAGGACAGCATGGGTTTAGAGCAGGCCGCTCCTGTCTGTCCCAACTACTGGACCACTACGACAAGGTCCTGGATGCTCTAGAAGATAAACAGAATGCAGATGTTATATACACAGATTTTGCAAAAGCCTTTGACAAGTGTGACCATGGTGTAATAGCACACAAAATGCGTGATAAAGGAATAACAGGAAAAGTTGGTAGATGGATCTATAATTTCCTAACATGTAGAACACAAAGAGTAGTAGTCAACAGAGTAAAGTCTGAGGCAGCTACTGTGAAAAGCTCTGTTCCACAAGGCACAGTACTTGCTCCCATCCTATTCCTCATCCTCATATCAGATATTGACATTGATATAAGCCACAGTGCTGTGTCTTCCTTTGCAGATGACACCCGAATCTGTATGACAGTGTCCACCGTTGAAGACACGGCTAGACTCCAAGCAGACATAAACCAAATCTTGAAATGGGCTGCAGAAAACAATATGAAGTTCAATGATGAGAAATTTCAATTACTCAGATACGGAAAACGTGAAGAAATTAAAATCTCATCGGAGTACAAAACTAATTCCAACCACACAATAGAGCGAAAAACTAATGTCAAAGACCTGGGAGTGATCATGTCAGAGGATCTCACCTTCAAGGACCATAACAAAGTAGCAATTGCATCTGCTCGAAAAATGACAGGATGGATAATGAGAACCTTCAAAACCAGGGATGCCAAGCCCATGTTGACACTTACAGATCGCTTGTTCTATCTAGGCTGGAATATTGCTGCACACTAACTGCACCTTTCAAGGTGGGTGAAATTGCTGACCTTGAAAATGTGCAGAGAACCTTCACCGCACGCATAAGTGCGATAAACCACCTCAACTACTGGGAACGCTTGAAGTTCCTAAACCTGTACTCTCTAGAACGCAGGCGGGAGAGATACATTATTATATACACATGGAAAATTCTCGAGGGCTTAGTACCAAACTTGCACACAAAAATCACTCCCTACGAAAGCAAAAGACTCGGCAGGCGATGTAACATCCCCCAATGAAGAGCAGGGTGCCACTAGCACCTTGAGGGACAACACAATAAGTGTCAGGGGCCCAAGATTGTTCAACTGCCTCCCAGCATACATCAGGGGGATTACCAACAAACCCCTGGCTGTCTTCAAGCAGGCACTGGACAGGCACCTAAAGTCGGTACCTGACCAGCCAGGCTGTGGTTCGTACGTTGGACTGCGTGCGGCCAGCAGTAACAGCCTGGTTGATCAGGCTCTGGTCCAACATGAGGCCTGGTCACGGACCGGGCCGGGGGGGCGTTGACCCCTGGAATTCTCTCCAGGTAGACTCCAGGTATATACCGTAGGCAGGAGAGGTGCAGCAGTAGTAGGAGGTGTCACATAAGAACATAAGAAAGGAGGAACACTGCAGCAGGCCTGTTGGCCCATACTAGGCAGGTCCTTCACATTCCATCCCACTAACAGAATATTTGTTCAACCCAATCTTCAATGCTACCCAAGAAATAAGCTTTGATAATTCTATTTACTCATGTGCAATTCCCACTCAAATCCAACCCCTCTCACTCATGAATTTATCCAACCTAAATTTGAAACTACCCAAGGTCCTAGCTTCAATAACCCTACTAGGCAGACTGTTCCACTCATCAACTACCCTATTTCCAAACCAATACTTTCCTATATCCTTTCTAAATCTAAACTTATCTAATTTGAATCCATTATTGCGGGTTCTCTCTTGGAGAGATATCCTCAAGACCTTATTTATATCCCCTTTGTTAATACCCATTTTCCACTTGTATACCTCGATCATGTCTTCCCTCATTCTTCGTCTTACAAGTGAATGTAATTTTAGGGTCTACAATCTTTCTTCAGACGGAAGATTTCTAATGCTATGTATTAATTTAGTCATTCTACGCTGAATGTTTTCTAACGAATTAACCCTTTGACTGTCGCAACCCTCAATCCTGAGTGCCATTCTGTTGTCGCAAAATATTCGAAAAAAAAAAAAATATTTTTTCTCATCAAAATGTTAAGATTATTTTTATGATTGTTTTTATCCTAAAAACAGATTTTTGCCATCAATACTTACCGAGATATGGAGGTGTAAATTTGGCAGAAAATGAATCATGTATGGCGCTCACACAGTAAACATTTGTTTACTTCCATTCGTAGATTTCTTGTTTTTTCACTATTTTCTTTTTTTATGTAACATATGTGGCCTGTGAGACCAATATATATATATATATATATATATATATATATATATATATATATATATATATATATATATATATATATATATATATATATATATATATATATATATATATATATATATATATATATATATATATATATATATATATATATATATATATATATATATATATTATATATATATATTTATATATATATACGTAATATATATATATATATATATATGTCGTGCCGATTAGGTAAAACTTGCTATTTTGGCCTAAATAGCAACGCTCACCTTGCCATATAAGACAAGTGAAAATTTGTGTATGCAATAATTTCGCCAAAATCATTCTGAACATAACGAAAAAATATATTTCATTGGGTTTGTTTATTATTAATTAATGTTAACGTATCTAAAATATATTTAGTTGGGTTAGGCTAAATTAAATTGCGCTTGTTGTAATAAGGTTAGGTAGGTTTTCAAAGTTTCTCTTGGTACAAAATTATAAATTCTTACATTAACATAAATGAAAAAATATATCTTTAAACGTATAAGAGAAATTTTTAGAAAGGACTTAATTTTAGATGAGTTCTTGCTAATTGACCAGTTTTACCATCAATATATATAATATATATATATATATATATATATATATATATATATATATATATATATATATATTATATATATATATATATATATATATATATATATATATATATATATATATATATATATATATATATATATATATATATAATATATGTATACGAAAGGACCTGAAACTCTTCCCAAGAATTAAGATTAGTCCAATTTATCATTAAATTCTTCCCAAATTTTATTAATTATAAATGAATCTAATTTATATAAACCAAAGAAATATTCATATTATTTTCAAAACTGCTTTTAATGAAACATGATTCTATTATATTCCTCTCAACCATGGACTTGCTTGATACAACCTTCTCAGCATTTTGAAAATCAATTGGATGGTTAAAATCTCTCACATGAATAAATAGAGCATTAGAATCTTGTCCAGTTCTAATGCTATATTTATGTTGTTTTAATCTTAGTTCAAGACTTTTACCAGTCTGACCATAATAAACTTTATCGCATATTTTACAGGGAATCTTATAGACACATCCGTCAGCATTTTGGGGAATTTTTATCAAAAGTCTTTTACTGTATCAAGATTTTTAAATACAACTTTCATATTAAAATTCTTAAGAAAAGAAGGCATATCAACCATCACAAAATATCACATACACATGTGACTAAACAAATTACGTAAGTAACTCTTCACAAAGGTAAGCACAAATGCTTTAACATATTCTTGACAATAACTATTCATGGTTCACACAAACCATCAACATTAACTTACATCACCAAAAAGTGTATATTACAAAATCCAACAAATACTATTATGCACATATATGACATTAAACTGCCATACAAAGGCTTTCCTAAACTATAAAATAAAACAAACCCCCACTTTACTTTATTGCCCACCTGACAACAATACTCAGTCATAACAATCCTTCTACATTATTCCCTTTATGAAACATACATATGTGATACACCTTACATGGTATTTGTATTATTAAGTCACATTCACATGTGACCCAAAAATTAACCATATATATATATATATATATATATATATATATATATATATATATATATATATATATATATATATATATATTTATAAATATAAATTTTATAAACGAGCAAGGAAAGCACGAAACGAATACTCTCAGGTAAGTACCCACAAGGGGCGAGAGGGAAGTGGGGATAGGCGAAGAATAGATGGGTGAGAGGAAATATTTTAGAGTAAGAATAGAGTCGGACTAAACCCAACCGCAAGGCATTGTGAGGCTTAATAGTCAATTTCAGTGTCAGGTATTATCTGCTGCAAGACTGGACGCTTAGATCGGGCGTAGGCAAGGTGTTCAGGTGGCGCAAAGGACATCTACAAGTTGCTTCATCTCAGGAAACTGCACAAGGACGACTCTCATAGGATGGCAGGTAGAGATAAGTAAGAAAACATCAGGTTTAGTACTAGTTCATTCTAAGGAGAAGTATTGGGTGGTAAAGAGAGGCTATATTATGTGTATCGGGGGAGGGCAGGTTCGTTCAAAGCTCTAAAGAGGTTAACTTCGGTATAAGGCCGTTTTATTGTTGTATCCAAATAGTCAGTCCAATGTTCATGGTAAGTCTCAAGTCTGTCAATTTGTCTGTCAGAAAGTGTCTTCCAAAATTCGTTCAGAGCTGGTGTGTTAGTCCTGAGATGGAGAGATTCGCTAGTTGCAAAATCATCCCACTTCACTCCCAACACCCAACGTAGTGCTCGGTTTTGGATACGCTGAAGTTTTATGGTATTGGTTTTGGCAGATAGTGATAGAGCTAGAGGAGAGTAAGAAATGAGGGCCTAATAAGGGCTTTACAAAGGTGAAGTTTAGTTGCAGGGTGAGCTCCTCGCAACTTGTAAAGCTGAGAGAGAGCAATCTCCGCAACAGCAGTTTTAGAAGTGATGTGAGGTTTGATTGTCAACCTGGTGTCCAAGTTGACACCTAGGACGACAACAGAGCGGGATTGTGGTATACGTGTGCGAGAGGTGCTGGTTTTGAGGTCAACAGGAGTGAGAACTCCACGTCTTTTAAAGAAAAAGGTGATCTTGGATTTAAGGGGATTTGTTTTAATTCTCCATTGGAGTTCCCATGCAGTGATCCTATCGACCTCTCGTTGTGTTCTGTGGGTGAGGAATCGAGATGTTTCGTGTGCAGTGAGTTGTGTTATGTCGTCTGCGTAAGAAATTGTGAGAGTGTTAGGGTAAAGTGGTTCAGGCAAGTCATTCGTGTATAAGATATATAGTGTAGGAGATAGTACAGAGCCTTGTGGGACTCCTGCAAGGAGTGTGAAATAGTCAGAGTAATGTTTCATGAACCCTATTCGCATAGTTCTACCGTCTAGGAAGTTGCACAATAGTTTAATCATATTTCTAGGGAGATCAAAGGAGGTACAGAGTTTATATTTTAGACAATCGTGCCATACAGTATCAAAGGCCTTTTCAACATCTTTGGTCACGAGGGCGGTAGTACAGTTTTGAGCTTTATTTATGCGAATATAGTTCAGGATGATGTTTATGACGTCCTGTGTAGATCTATGTTGTCGGAAACCAAATTGTCTTTCGTTGAGTAGGTTATTTGTCTCGAGGTGAGTTCTGAGTCTCGTACTGACAAGTCTTTCGAATGTCTTACCCAAGATTTCTAGTAGGCTTATAGGCCTGTAATTCTTTGGGTTTGTCAGGTCTTTGCCAGGTTTGGGGATTAGGCAAGCAGTGGCGGATTTGAAGAAAGGGGGGAAGTAACCAGAAGCGAGTATAGCATTGAAGAGATCAGTAAGAACAGAAGCAACAGATCTAGGAAGATGACAGAGAATTGAGTGAGATAGTCCAGAAGCACCAGGTGCTTTCTTGGGCAGTTTAGTTAGTAGTGAGTGAATATCGGTTGTCACGAAAGGAGAGTTGAGAGAGTGGGTAGAGGATAGTGTGTCAAGGGAGATAATGGGGTCAGGATTTGTAAGGTCACGGTGTCTGGCGATCCAATGTTCAACGTCATTTGTGTGGTCAAGTGCAGCTGGGTCTGGAGGATGTGGATGAAAGATTTGTTCCCATATGTCTTTAAAAATGTGCACTGCCTCTGCTGGGTCAGTGATAAGTCTGTTGTCATGAGTGATGTGTCTAAAGGTTGTTGTTTTTGGGGTTCCCTTGATTTTCCGGATAAAGTTCCAAAAAGTCTTGGGGTCATTGATTCGCTGTTTATCTGCAGTATCAATAAGGGATTGCCAGTGTCGGTTGTGGTCCTCTTCCAGACTGTGAATGATATGCATTCGCAGTATGGAGAGATCCCATCGAATTAAGTTCAGTCTGTTTTGATTTACAGCAAACCGGTGCCTGTAACAAGTAAGCAAGCGCTTGGTTCTCTCTGATGGGCGAAAAGAGTATCTGGTCTTGTATTGCCTTGTAGGCACTGTCTGTGCAGCTACTTGCTTGATGGCATGTTGTATACGAGTAATTTGATTGTCTATATCTGTCACCGGTTTGTTGTCATAATCATAGGTGAGGTCAGTGTTGTCTAGTCGTAGTTTGAAATCATCCCAGTCAGTCAGAGAGTAATTTGGTGAAGGAGAGATTGGAATTTGTATAGGATTTAGAGAGATATGGAGGGTGATAGGAATGTGGTCAGAGCCCGAAAGAGGGCCAGGAGTTATAAAGTGGTGTAAATGATTACTAGCCCTGTTGGTGAAAATTTTGTCAGGAGTTCCTTTCCCATTGTGTGTGAAAACAGTGGGAAAATGTGGACCTAGATGAGTGAGATGTTTTTGCGTGACAAGGGTTAAGAGTTGTCTTCCGTGTGTGTTTGTGGAATTGTCATGAAAAACTGTATGTCTAGCATTAAGATCAGCTAGGAGATAGACTGGTAGATGTGTGTGATTAAAGAGTATAGATAGATCGTGAAGATTTATGTTCGTGTTAGGACGAGTATAGATAGTGTAAATGATAATTGGTCCGTGTATAGTGTGTATCTTCACAGCCATGCTATGAGGATCTGTGAATGGAAGGGAGAGAAATTCATGGTGTATGGTACTGTTCACCAGGATGGCTACGCCATTCCAGTGATCAGCAGGGGATTGGCGTGCAGTGTAGCCAAGGTGCCGGACTCTTTGGTCATCTCGCACACATGTGCTATTTAAAAGTAGCACATCAGGGCGTTCAGACTCAATTAGTTCGGCCAGAATATGTTTGTTTGGAGTGTAGGCCCGTATATTAAATTGAGTGACTTTAAGAGCCATTATTATGGGAGGTTGGTGTCTGGCCAAGAATAGCATTGACGCACGCATCAGCAATGTTTGTGACTACTTCATCAAGGTGTTGGGAGACGGGAGGATCTGGTTGGGAGATATTGATTGAACTATATCGAGGAGTGTGAGAAGTGGAGGGACCGGAGGAACGAGAGGAGAGAGGTGAAAGGGAAGGAGAGTTGCGGCGTTTTGGTTTGGTACTAGAACTCATCTTTCCATGTGAATTAGAAGAAGAATTTGCTGTTTTCTTGGTTGAGTGGGATCGTGTCCTAGATTTTATCCCAGGAGAAGACTCAATGGGTATCTGAGAAGAAATAGTGTCAGAGTGAGAGGCGGGGTAAGAGGCAGAGGAGGTAGAAGGAGAAGGGGGAGGAGGCATAGTAGCAGCTGAGGTAGACACTGGGGGAGAAGGGGAGATGTCAGTAGGGAGAGAGAAGTTACCAGGAAAAGAAACTGCATCAAAATTGTTAACTTTCAGGAGGTCATTGAGGAGAGTGGGGTAGTGAATTTTGTCGAAATTTTTGGCACAATGAACGGCAGTCATCACTATTGTCTCGAGAACATAGGATCGCTGAGATGGTGCAGAAGCTGTGGAGAGATAATTGTGGACTGCAGCCGCATAAGTAGGAGAATGGGAAGAAGTAGAAGGAGGAGGAAGGTTGGTATGTGTGGCAGTTGTAGAGAGAGGAGGGTTGGTATGTGTGGCATCTGTAGAGAGAGAAGGGTTGGTAGGTGTGACAGGTGTAGAGAGGGGAGACTGAAACTGTGAGGCCATACTAGTGACAGGATTAGGGAGGTTGAGGGGTGCGTCTTTGCGCAATGTTGAGACATAGTCCCTGCGAGCTTTACACTGGAAATCTGTAGCTACGTGCGGCTCAGAACAATTAATGCACTTAAGGTCTCTTAAGCATTTAGTATAATGGTGTCCATGAAGAGAGCATCTAGAACACATCATCATTTGATTTTGACAGTTTTCCTTTGAGTGACCAAAACTATAGCATTTGTAGCATTGCAACACAGGGATATAGTTAGGCAAAAACAGGGAAGTGGCTGGTATATGAAAGTACTTTACCAGGATACCACCCCTGAACAAGACATCAGCATCAGCTGGTGTGGAGCACCTTATTTTCAGTACATTTGTCTTTGGAGGATGAAAGATATCCTCAACAGTAATGTTGTTATGGGTAGAAATGTCAGTCATTAGGTCAGTCTTGTCAGTGTCATATGCTTCTATGAGTGAGGAGTCAACTGGTTTGGCCACAACTGTGCTCCTGGCCTTGTGGTCAGGAGCCCAATCAATTGAAAAACCTGCATGTGAAAGTTTTTCACGAACCTCTTTGCTAGTACAGGTATCAAAATGTTGGGCAGAAAGATTAATCTTGACTCCAGATCGGGTTTTGAATACATTAATCATAGGGGTTTGAGTAATGTTGAAAAAGGTAGAAGCATAGTCAATAGTATCCTTATCAGGTCCAGAGTAGGTTAGGAGGAGGGCCATGGTCGGTGATCGAGGTCCCCGTGCAGTTGCCATGGTGGCAACAACACAGAGTAAGATGAAGCACTTCGATGATTGGCTCGCTAAAGTGGATTAAGCAAGTGGTCCTGATGGGACATGTTGTTGTTGTAATGTACCTGCCCAGAATGGGCTTCCCATGCGGTTATCACTTGGACACCTGCCACGGGCACCAGACCAGACGAATACACCGAGGTGCAGGTCCAGCTGGTCCAGAAAAAAGGAAGTAAAGAGTCTAGAGAGTAGAGAAAGGTGCTGGTGTCTTCCAAGTGGTGTAGTCTCGCCTATCCACTGTGTGGGTATCTTTAACCACCTCAGTGAAGGGGGTTTGACTGGCCTCTTGGAGGATTACGGCACAAAAGAGAGCTAACTCTTGTCACACCAAAAAAAGATATTGGTCAAAAAAAAGCTGTCTAAAAAATCAGAGATGCTGTTAACACCGACTCTGGAAGCGAGGAAAAACTGTATGCCAATGGATACACATGCACAAAGTGCAGAGGTGTCGAGGTGATGCTTTGAAAAGTGGTGGGCAGTGGTGGTTAACCGGACACAGCAGCAGGAGTGCAGAGGACGACGTTCTTCCCTTGGGAAGACCACCAACGACGCACTATTCCTGGTGTTGATGTTCTTGTTGCGCTCAGTAGGTACCACAAGCAGGTTTGCAGGAATGTTGAGGAGGAAAAAAACCTCATGAGAGGTAAAAAGATTCCAAAAGTAGTTAGACTGTTGGGTTTAGTCCTGACTCTTTCTCTTCTCCTTCAGCTCTTCCTCTCACCGGCTATTCTTCGTCTGTCCCCACTTCCCCCTCGCCCCTAGTGGGTCCTTACCTGTGAGTCTGAACTGAACTGAGGTAAAAAGCCTCTCCCAGCACGGGGATCGCAAGGCAACTGAACGAAGCAAATTCAGGTGCAGCTACGTCTTGCCAGTGCGGGTGCCGGTGTAGATGTCTCTGATGTAAAAAAGTGCGATTAGGTAAAACTTGCGATTTTGGCTTAAATAGCAACGCTCACCTTGCCATATAAGACAAGTGAAAATTTGTGTATGCAATAATTTCGCCAAAATCATTCTGAACATAACGAAAAAAATATATTTCATTGTGTTTGTTTATTATTAAATTAATGTTAACGTATCTAAAATATATTTAGTTGGGTTAGGCTAAATTAAATTGCGCTTGTTGTAATAAGGTTAGGTAGGTTTTCAAAGTTTCTCTTGGTACAAAATTATAAATTCTTACATTAACATAAATGAAAAAAATATATCTTTAAACGTATAAGAGAAAAATTCAGAAAGGACGTAATTTTAGATGAGTTCTTGCTAATTGACCAGTTTTATCTAATCGGCACGACATATATATATATATATATATATATATATATATATATATATATATATATATATATATATATATATATATATATATACATTCGTTGTATGCAACACAATAATAGCATAAACATTAGTATCTTTATATTGTTTACAAAACTTGTTTACACAAATGAACAATACAAAAAAAATCTTTATTACTATTGTTCTATAATATATATACAAATGTACAGTCACTGGACATGTTCATAGACGTTCTGCAGCTTGTGGTACTCTTTGAAACATGGTTCCATGCACAGTGGTGTTTTACATTCCTCACACATAAAACGAGTGTGTCTGCATTTTTGTGGGTGTTTTTTTTTGTATATGCACAGACAAAACATCTCTTCTGAGCAGTTTTCTTCAAAGTAGCAGCAAGCAGTTGTGTTAGGTAGTTATCCTAGGTTGATGGTCGTCTGGGTCGTCATTCCTGCTTTCCTTCTTACATTCCTTCCTTCCTTCCTTCCTGAGTACCTACCTACCTACCTACCTACCTTCCTTCCTACCTACCTTCCTTACTTCCTTACTACCTTTCATCTCGTCCTTCCTTCCTTCCTTCCTTCCTTCCTACTTTCCTACCTTCCTTCCTACCTTCCTTCCTGCCTTCCTTCCTGCTTTCCTTCCTGCTTTCCTTTCTGCCTTCCTTCCTACCTTCCTTCTACCTACCTTCCTTCTTATATCTTCCTTCAACCTCCCTTCCACATGCCTTCCTACATTCCTTCCTTCCTTCCATACCGTCCTTCCTTCCTTTCATACCGTCCTTCCTTCTTTTCATCTCCTTCCTTCCTTCCTTCTGGTTTCTATATATATGCATATATAGTCACTGGACACTTCATAGAACTGATAATAG
>WNWK01010096.1:0-27500 GCA_009830355.1 Cherax destructor
TTTTGTCTTTTCCTTCACCAAGTATAACAAAGTGCTATTTACACATATGTACACTATATACAAAGGAGTAGTGTTTAGTGCACGCCACAGTTGTCTAGGCTAAGCAGCAGCCAAAAGACAGACAACTTTCCACAACCAGCTCTATGCAGGAATTCCAATGACAAACTGCGAGTGGTAACCACGTCACCTTTGTCATTGTTAAACTCGCATTTAATTGGCTGAACGAGTCGTTGATTTGATGATGGGGCCCTCATCACCAAATCCTTAACGATGGTTCGCTGGTTGGAGGGAGCCTATGTGGGTGTGTTAACATGCTCCGAATAAATGTTACATACTCTTTGCATGCAACACGCTGTATAGTGCAGTGGCGTAGGTCCTGCTGTGTAGTGCAGTGGCATAGGTCCCGCTGTGTAGTGGAGCGGCGTAGGTCCCGCTGTGTAGTGTGGCGAATTTCAGTCATTCCGTTGAGGTTGGACGTTCATGTTTTTAAATTCCGGATGAAGCTCAGTAAAGCGGCAGTTAGTAACACTAAATGCTTCACCAAGCATTTAGTGACTAAACAATGCGTCGGACACAGTATTTTGAATGTTTTCTAAATTGAAAGCAGGATGAACGTCGGTTGAGGATGAATGCTCTGGTCGTCCTTCAGTGTCAAACACATTTTACTGCATTGAAAAAGTGAGGAAGGTTCTTCACGAAGATCATCGTCAGAGTACCCAGGACACTGCAAGATCTGTGGATTTTATGCATCGTTTTCTGACCAAAATCAGCATGGTGGTCTTCCCCACCCTCCTTTCTCCCCAGATCTAGCTCCCTATGACATCTGTCTCTTCCCAAAAATAAAATGGCACTCAAGAGACGGCGTTTTAACGACGTGGCGGATATTCAAGCAGAACCACAGGCTGTGCTGGATGCAGAGGCGCTGAGATCAGTGTATAGCCTGCCAAAGAGAGTACTTGAGGGAGACACCTTCACCTAGGTGATTAAGTAAGTCTTTATATTTTCTCGCGGCAGTCTTGGAATATTTTCATAGCATCTCGTATCGTAGCTGTGCCTTCGTGTTAGTCCATCATGGCTGGGTGAATCAGGTAAAGCTGTGAAGGATGTGGGGCTGCTGGCTGCTACAGGGATTTAAGGACAATATATACCCTCAGTTTTACTGTCAAAGTCATCAAGTTTGACTTAGTTCTTGCAGATAAGATTGTGGCTGACTACTTTGTCTGGTAGCGAACACAATGTTCAGCGAGTAGGTCACCTTATCTTGATTATTACAACTGACGGCACAATCTCTCTCTCTCGCTCTCTTTCTCACTCTCTCTTCTTCTAACTTTATTCCCCCTCCCTCATCCTAGCTTCCTATCATTATTCCTCATCTCACCCATCCTCTTTCTCACACTTCCTTCTATCATACACACTCTCCCTCTCATCTTCTCCTCTCCTCCTCCCTCATTCCTCTCATCTCTTCCTCCCCATTCCCTCACATTCTCCCTCCCTCTCATCTTCCCTCCTTTCATCTTCCCTTTCTCTCATCCTCCTTTCCACTCGTCTCTCTCTTCCCATCCTTCCTCCCTCTCTCCCTACCTCACCTTATCTTCTAACTTGAACCTAATTAAGTCTCGTAGATGGTGGTGGGTGATGGGAAGGTAAGGGGAAGGAAGGGAGAGGGTGACAGGAAAGGAAGAGGAAAAGGGTTTAAATTAAGGGTAAAGGTGATATTTATGGTGGCAATAGAAAGAAGGGAAGAGGCAAGGAAGAGATGGGAGATAATTCTTGCCGGTACGAAAGATTAGTAACTAAATAAGATGAGGGAAAGGAAAGGGAAGGAGAGGACGAAGAGGGAAGAAAGGGGAAGGAAAGGGAAGGAGAGAGAGGAAGAAGGAAGGAGAGGAAGAAAAGGGAAGAAGAGGTAATTAGAGGGAGGGAGAGGGAGGGAGAGGAAGGGGAAGAGAGGGAGGGAGAGGAATTAAAAGGAGGGAGAGAAAGGAGAGGGAGGGAGAGAAAGGAGAGGGGGAGACGATGGAGTGGGAGGGGAAGGAGAGGAAGGGAAAGGAAGGAGAGGAAGGAAAAGGAAGGAGAGGGAAAGAGAGGGAGGGAGAGAAAGGAGAGGAAGGAGAGCAAGGAAAGGATGGAGAGAGAGGGAGAGGATGCAATGGCAGGGAGAGAAGGGAGAGGGAGAGGAAGGATAAGAAAGAGAGGAAGGGAGATGAAAGAGAGAGAGAGAGAAGGAGAGGGAGGAAGAGGACGAAGAGAGAGGGAGAGGAAGGGAAAGAGAGGGCGGGAAAGGCAGGCGAGGAAGGGAGGAAAGAGAGGGAGGGAGGGAGAGGAGATAGAGGAAGAGGAGAGAGAGGGAGGGAGAGGAAGGAGAAGGGGAGGGAGGGAGGGAGAGGACAGAAAGAGAGGAAGAGGAAGGAGAGAGGAGAAGAAAGAGGGAGGGAAAGGAAGGAGAGGGAAGGAGAGGAAAGAGAGGGATGGAGAGGAAGGAGAGAAAAGAGAGGGAGGGAGAGGAAGAAGAGGAAAGAGAGGGAGGGAGAGGAAGGGAGAGGGAGGGAGAGGGAGGGAGAGGAAGGAGAGGGAGGGAGAGAAGCACTTGGGAAAAAATGGAAAAAAAGGGAGTTGTCGGTTCAGGTTATTACGAAGACAGGTTTATTATGGCTTGCAAGAATAGTGCATCAAGCAGAAGATAGAGGTTATATGACTAGTATTTCCTTCACCAGTGAACCAAACTCGTATTTACAATATGTACACTGTTTACATTACGTACAATAATGTAAGAGCAAGCATACAACACAGTGGTCAAAAGAGGCAAATTGCAAGTACCAGACACAACACCGTGAGCAACTAGTAGCACAGACAAGTCTGCCAAATTCGTGTCACAAGTGAACCACATTGATTCACAGCTCTGGCCGGCTTGTCTGTAGCTGGTTGATGATTGCAGGTACTGATATAACAATGAGGCCTGTATTAGATCGTTAAATCCTTAGCACCTGGTTCGCTGGTTGGGAGACTGTCTATATGGGAGTGCCTTAGCACCTGGTTCGTGTGATATATACCTGGGAGTGTGACATACACCGATAAAATGTACTCATAGCATGCCACAGGGATGGGGACCTAAAGAGAATTTATTTCTGAAACTCGGTTTATACTCTTGAGAACTGGGTATTGAGCTCATATCACCCTCAAGGGACAGGTTCATCTAAAAAAATATTTTTCCTTTGTACTATTTCGTTGAAATTTTTACCACAGACTCTAGACATGTTGAAACTTATGTAGGAAGAGTTGCATCAAGATCGTCCAATAAATAAAGTTATCAAAAATAAAAGTGTGAAAAGTTGGACATAGTAACATTTATAGCACTGATAGTCAATACTGGCAACCTAGAAATTATTTTTGATAATCACAAATGATAAAGCAATGACAAATTAAATTTTTAGTGAAGGAAAATAATGTAATAACATGTTTTATGGTACAAAATAATATGTCTTGACTATGTATAAAAATTTTGCATTTTACACCCATGGTAAGCAAAATGAAAGGATTATCCAAAGTTTTTCACCAAAAATTCAAACAATGTCCCCAGAAAAAATTGTGTAAAACTCAATGATCGGATCATAAATAATGGTGAATCATCAGAAGATATACCAAAAATGCACTTTAAAAAAAAACAAGAAATTTATTGAGCCTTAGTATATGGTGGGTAAAAATACTCAGTGCCTTTATACGTTTATTGAGAGTAGAACTGGTTGTATAGACAATATTCCTGAAGTTTCATGAAGATCCCTTCATCCTGAAGTTCTCTGGCGATCGGCCAATCATGACGATCCATCCCAATCAAACTGAAAAAAAAAATGCTCAGAATCCTATTGCCAGTGATTATATACACATATACATGTAATTGCACACATATATAACATTTCTTCTTCCTTCAATAAACGGCCGTATCACACCAAGGGGGGGCGGGGGTGCCCAAAAGGGAAAACTGAAGCTTCTCTTTTTAAATTTAGTAATGTATACAGGAGAAGGGGTTACTAGCCCCTTGCTCCCGGCATGTTAGTCGCCTCTTACGACACGCATGGCTTACGGAGGAAGAATTCTGTTCCTCTTCATAATATTTATATACATATGAAAATACACAAAAAATTCTCATGAATTACGTACCTTTGACTAGGTGTGGGTGGCCATAGATGGTTATCTAATGTCCTCCAGGCTCGTAGGTCGTGTCCATCCCCCTTTTCCTCTTCTTGTATCTTGGGGTCGATGCTGCCTGCATATTCTTGTACATTTATTCTAGCCATGTTTGAGTCAATGCTGAACGTCCATAGCCAAGTGGTATGTCTAGACAGCTCCTCACATGTCCACTATTGTACTCTGCAACGGCATTGCTGGCTGAGAAATCATCTTGCCACTTGGTTCAAAATAGTGCTTTACTACAGTAGGACCATATGCGTTGATACAGACTTTCATTAGGGTTTTGAGGTCTGCCTTTTAGACAACGCTGCATAATTTTACTTCTTGTTAGGTCTTGGTAAATATTATACACATTCATGTATGTAGGTTTGAGCTGCAACTGTACTTTCATGGTGGTGGGAGGTTTGCTGCTCTTGTTTTCTGGTAGAAACACCATGAATCAACATCTGTTGGGCAAAGGTGATGTTGTGACTTTTCATCACTTGATGAACAACGGATGTAGCTTGCAAGGATACCACTCCTCATTCTTGCAACATCAGTCCCAACATTCTTTCTCAGGTTCTTCTGAAAGTAATATGCCAACTTTTCGATTACAAAGTCTGTCAGCATGCCCTTGTTTTTCATATACTGCTTCCTCTTTTTCCCAGTTTTCAATTCTTTTTCTACGTAGTGTGACTTGACAACATTTGTTAGTCTATTCTTGAGACGTTTAGCATAGTGATTTATGCATTCCTCTTTATCAACTTGTACATCTGGATAAGGACCTTCACCATGGTTGAGATCAACAATCACTTTATATGTATTACTGTCACCATCACTCACTATAGTTCTGTATCTCAATTTATTTGCAAGGGATTGTTGCCAGATCAATACTGCTGCTTCACTTTCCATCTTTGGAGATGTTCCTGTATAGTTTTTATTGCATTTATGTTTATGTCCTTCTTTCAGTTCTTCATATTTTGCATCAGATATTTTCATTTTCTTCAAACAAGTTTCGAGAAAAGAACACATAGAACAGAACTTGCACATAACCTGATAATCAATCACTATTTTCATCAAAGCATCGATAGTGACGCCATTGTCAATATTCGAATGATGGCCCCTTGTTTGCCATGTTCCTCATACGTCACATTTCAAGAATTCCATTTTCATCTGGTACAATGTTCAGTTTGGTATATTCCTTAGCAATAATGTCCCTTGATTCACCAAGTATTTCCTCACATGATTGAACAGATTTTTCTGTTACCAGTGTAGTATATTTGTTATATATTTCCCTAGTGATATATGGCAAATTACACACTGAATTTCTACGAATAAATTAATTTTATCAACCGCTTCCAGTACCCCTTAACCAGTGCCAGAACCACTGAACACATAGCCAAAACCACTGAACCACTGCCAGCACCACTCAAACACAGCCAAAACCACTGAACCACTGCCAGTACCATCCATTAAAGCACTGCCAGCATACTGTCGGCACAACTAAAACACTGCTAGCACCACTGAACCATTACCAGCCCACTGAACCACTGCCAGCACCACTGAACCACTGTCAGCACCACTGAACCACTGTCAGCACCGCTGAATCACTGTCAGTACCACCAAAGCACTGCACACACCTCTGAAGCACTGCCAGCTCACTAAACCACTGCCAATACCAATGAACCCCTGCCAGCACCACTGAACCACTGCCAGCACCACTGAACCACTGCCAGCACCACTGAACCACTGATAACATTTCCGTATACACTATCCTACCAGTTGCAGGACTCAATGTCTTTTTCACACTTGGTTTTTCCCCAACTGATGTTTACACACACAACAAAATACAGCACCTGTGGTGGTGCTGGCCAGGAGCTAAGTCTCGACCCCTGCAACCACAATTACGTGAGTACACTAGGAACTGTCTCAAGACGATGTTCATAATATTTAATAACCATAGCATCAAAACAACACTGACCACAACTCAAATTCGATAAGATCTCATGTATTTTACTACGATTTACTTAGATTATCACCATTTTCTTATCACTAATAACAGGATTTATCTTATAAAATAATGACACTCTCTTTCTGGCACTTGACACTTGAACACGTGCAGGTGTTGACACTGAAATATCGCTCACAACACTAACATCAATATCACAAGTGGCCATTGCGCTGATGGCCACATCTTGGGTGGCCATAGAGCTGGTGGCCACATCTGGGGTTGCCGTGGAGGTGCTGGCCACATGTAAGGTGGCCATTGCGGTGTTGGCCACATCTACGGTAGCCATGGCGGTGCTGGCCACATTTAGGGTTGCCATGGAGCTGGTGGCCACATATGGGGTGGCCGTGGAGGTCCTGGCCACACCTGGGGTCGCCGTGGAGGTGCTGGCCACACCTGGGGTGGCCGTGGAGGTGCTGGCCACACCTGGGATGGCCGCGGAGGTGCTGGCCACACCTGGGTGGCCGTGAAGGTGCTGGCCACATGTGGGGTAGCCGTGGAGGTGCTGGCCACACCTGGGGTGGCCGTGGAGGTGCTGGCCACACCTGGGGTAGCCGTGGAGGTGCTGGCCACACCTGGGGTGACCGTGGAGGTGGTGGTCACATCTGGGGTGGCCGTGGAGGTGCTAGCAACATCTGGGGTGGCCGTGGAGGTGCTAGCAACATCTGGGGTGGCCGTGGAGGTGCTGGCCACACCTGTGGTGGCTGTGGAGGTTCTGGCCACACCTGGGGTAGCCGTGGAGGTACTGGCCACACCTGGGGTGGCCGTGGATGTGCTGGCCGTATTTGGGGTGGCCGTGGAGGTGCTGGCCGCATCTGGGGTGGCAGTGAAGGTGCTGGCCACACCTGGGGTGGCCGTGGAGGTGCTGGCTACACCTGGGGTGGCCGTGGCGGTGCTGGCCACACTTGGAGAGGCCGTGGAGGTGCTGGCCACACCTTGGATGGCCGTGGAGGTGCTGGCCACACTTGGGTGGCCGTGGAGGTGCTGGCCTCATCAGGGGTGGCCGTGGAGGTGCTGTCCACATCTTGAGTGGCAGTGGAGGTGCTGGCCACACCTGGGGTGGCCGTGCAAGTGCTGGCCACACCTGGGGTGGCCGTGGATGAGCTGGCTACACCTGGGGTGGCCGTGGAGGTGCCACCCACACCTGGGGTGGCCGTGGAGGTGCCACCCACACCTGGGGTGGCCGTGGAGGTGCGGCTACACCTGGGGTGGCCGTGGAGGTACTGGCCACACTTGGGGTGGCCGTGGATGTGCTGGCCACACCTGGGGTGGTCGTGGAGGTACTGGCCACACCTAGGGTGGCCGTGGATTTGCTGACCACATTAGATGTGGTCATACGAGGTGAAGTGGTCACGTATGTAACAACAGGTGTAGTGACGATATATGTATATATAGGTTGGAGGAGTGATCAATGTGGCCACAAATTGAGCATCTCTTCTGTTCTTCGATCCTTTGGGTCGGCCAGGTCCACGTCGGGTGGCCACAGGTACGTCTTCTCGTTTACGTTTACTCGATCCTATGGTTCGGCCACGTGAACGTGGGGTGACCATGGAGATGCTGGCCACACCTGGGGTGACCATGGAGATCCTGGCCATATCTGCTGTGGCCAGCACCGCAGATGTGATAGTGTGTGATGGTAGCGTGTGGTGGTAGCGTGTGGTAGTAGAGTGTGGTGGTAGCGTGTGGTAGTAGAGTGTGGTGTAGCGTGTGGTAGTAGAGTGTGGTGGCAGCGTGCGGCAGTAGAGTGTGGTGGTAGCGTGTGGTAGTAGAGTGTGGTGGTAGCGTGCGGCAGTAGAGTGTGGTGGTAGCGTGTGGTAGTAGAGTGTGGTGGTAGCGTGTGGTGGTAGCGTGTGGCAGTAGAGTGTGGTGGTAGCGTGTGGTAGTAGAGTGTGGTAGTAGCGTGTGGTAGTAGAGTGTGGTGGTAGCGTGCGGTAGTAGAGTGTGGTGGTAGCGTGTGGCAGTAGAGTGTGGTGGTAGCGTGTGGTAGTAGAGTGTGGTGGTAGCGTGCGGTAGTAGAGTGTGGTGGTAGCGTGTGGCAGTAGAGTGTGGTAGTAGCGTGTGGTAGTAAAGTGTGGTGGTAGCGTGTGGTAGTAGAGTGTGGTAGTAGCGTGTGGTAGTAGTGTGGTGGTAGCGTGTGGTAGTAGAGTGTGGTGTTAGCGTGTGGTAGTAGAGTGTGGTAGTAGCGTGTGGTAGTAGAGTGTGGTGGTAGCGTGTGGTAGTAGAGTGTGGTAGTAGCGTGTGGTAGTAGAGTGTGGTGGTAGCGTGTGGTAGTAGAGTGTGGTGGTAGCGTGTGGTAGTAGAGTGTAGTAGTAGCGTGTGGTAGTAGAGTGTGGTGGTAGCGTGTGGTAGTAGAGTGTGGTGGTAGCGTGTGGTAGTAGAGTGTGGTGGTAGCGTGTGGTAGTAGAGTGTGGTGGTAGCGTGTGGTAGTAGAGTGTGGTGGTAGCGTGTGGTAGTAGAGTGTGGTAGTAGAGTGTGGTGGTAGCGTGTGGTAGTAGAGTGTGGTAGTAGCGTGTGGTGGTGAGCGTGTGGTAGTAGAGTGTGGTGGTAGCGTGTGGTAGTAGAGTGTGGTAGTAGAGTGTGGTGGTAGCGTGTGGTAGTAGCGTGTGGTAGTAGAGTGTGGTAGTAGTGTGTGGTGGTAGCGTGTGGTAGTAGAGTGTGGTGGTAGCGTGTGGTAGTAGAGTGTGGTGGTAGCGTGTGGTAGTAGAGTGTGGTAGCGTGTGGTAGTAGATGTGGTAGTAGCGTGTGGTAGTAGAGTGTGGTGGTAGCGTGTGGCAGTAGAGTGTGGTAGTAGCGTGTGGTAGTAGTGGTGGTAGTAGAGTGTGGTAGTAGCGTGTGGCAGTAGAGTGTGGTGGTAGCGTGTGGTAGTAGAGTGTGGTAGTAGCGTGTGGTAGTAGAGTGTGGTGGTAGCGTGTGGTAGTAGAGTGTGGTAATAGCGTGTGGTGGTAGCGTGTGGTAGTAGAGTGTGGTGGTAGCGTGTGGCAGTAGAGTGTGGTGGTAGCGTGTGGTAGTAGAGTGTGGTGGTACCGTGTGGTAGTAGAGTGTGTGGTAGCGTGTGGTAGTAGATTGTGTGGTAGCGTGTTATAGTAGAGTGTGGTGGTAGCGTGTTGTAGTAGAGTGTGGTGGTTGCGTGTGGTAGTAGAGTGTGGTGGTAGCGTGTGGTAGTAGAGTGTGGTGGTAGCGTGTGGTAGTAGAGTGTGTGGTAGCGTGTGGTAGTAGAGGGTGGTGGTAGCGTGTTGTAGTAGAGTGTGTGGTAGCGTGTGGTAGTAGAGTGTGGTGGTAGCGTGTGGTAGTAGAGTGTGGTGGTAGCGTGCGGTAGTAGAGCGTGGTGGTAGCGTGTGGTAGAAAGGTGTGGTAGCGTGTGGTAGTAGAGTGTGGTGGTAGCGTGTTGTAGTAGAGTGTGTGGTAGCGTGTGGTAGTAGAGTGTGGTGGTAGCGTGTGGTAGTAGAGTGTGGTAGTAGCGTGTGGTAGTAGAGTGTGGTGGTAGCGTGTGGTAGTAGAGTGTGGTGGTAGCGTGTGGTAGTAGAGTGTGGTAGTAGAGTGTGGTGGTAGCGTGTGGTAGTAGAGTGTGGTAGTAGCGTGTGGTAGTAGAGTGTGGTGGTAGCGTGTGGTAGTAGAGTGTGGTGGTAGCGTGTGGTAGTAGAGTGTGGTAGTAGAGTGTGGTGGTAGCGTGTGGTAGTAGCGTGTGGTAGTAGAGTGTGGTAGTAGTGTGTGGTGGTAGCGTGTGGTCGTAGAGTGTGGTGGTAGCGTGTGGTAGTAGAGTGTGGTGGTAGCGTGTG
Source organism: Cherax destructor (assembly GCA_009830355.1). Taxonomy (NCBI): domain Eukaryota; kingdom Metazoa; phylum Arthropoda; class Malacostraca; order Decapoda; family Parastacidae; genus Cherax; species Cherax destructor. The sequence continues at coordinate 9,949 of WNWK01010096.1, forward strand.
GTAGTAGAGTGTGGTGGTAGCGTGTGGTAGTAGAGTGTGGTAGTAGCGTGTGGTAGTAGAGTGTGGTGGTAGCGTGTGGCAGTAGAGTGTGGTAGTAGCGTGTGGTAGTAGTGGTGGTAGTAGAGTGTGGTAGAGCGTGTGGCAGTAGAGTGTGGTGGTAGCGTGTGTAGTAGAGTGTGGTAGTAGCGTGTGGTAGTAGAGTGTGGTGGTAGCGTGTGGTAGTAGAGTGTGGTAATAGCGTGTGGTAGTAGAGTGTGGTGGTAGCGTGTGGTGGTGGCAGTAGAGTGTGGTGGTAGCGTGTGGTAGTAGAGTGTGGTGGTAGCGTGTTGTAGTAGAGTGTGGTGGTTGCGTGTGGTAGTAGAGTGTGGTGGTAGCGTGTGGTAGTAGAGTGTGGTGGTTGCGTGTGGTAGTAGAGTGTGGTGGTAGCGTGGGTGGTAGCGTGTGGTAGTAGAGTGTGTAGCGTGTGGTAGTAGAGGGTGGTGGTAGCGTGTTGTAGTAGAGTGTGTGGTAGCGTGTGGTAGTAGAGTGTGGTGGTAGCGTGTGGTAGTAGAGTGTGGTGGTAGCGTGCGGTAGTAGAGTGTGGTGGTAGCGTGTGGTAGTAGAGTGTGTGGTAGCGTGTGTTAGTAGAGTGTGGTGGTAGCGTGTGGTAGTAGAGTGTGTGGTAGCGTGTGGTAGTAGAGTGTGGTGGTAGCGTGTGGTAGTAGAGTGTGGTGGTAGCGTGCGAAGGTAAAGTGTTTGGTAGGTTGAGGAACTGATTACCTCAAACTCCTCTTGTTCTTCACGATTCTCCTTTGTATGGACTGATGAAGCCACTGTGTGGCGAAACGTTTCCTCAATAAAGATACCCAAGTGTTGCATATGTGTCTAATTTATGAACTTGTCGGTTCTCTGAACATTCATCTACGATATGTTTTTCTCCAGGGTTTCGCTATTACAAATAAAAGAAGCATTTGTAATAAACGACTGTTTGGGATACTGAGTAAACTATCAGATTTTCAATATTTATTATATTATTAATAATATAAAAACATATACTCTGATTAAAAACATATAATCTAATATTCTGTGTAAAAACATATATTTACACAATCATAGTACAATAAAATATCACAAGCAAATCATATACTTAGTGATGTGTCAAGTCGCTGCCAACTTGGTGTCACGCAGGACACTGCCATACCTCGTCATGATACTCCTTCTCCACCGTGTCCTCGACACCCTTATCTCTGTGTTACACACACCATCGCTCAGGGTCACTCACGACACCTTCTCTGTGCCACATGGCACGCCCCCTGCATCATGAACCATTCTCTATTACAATCCTGTACAACGCGTCTTGACCTACACCAAATACACGACAACTTGTGTCGTGCCACCTTCACAAACTCTCTGCATACACCACTAAAACCCTGACACTCCGGTTAACAATCTCCAGTTAACAATCTCTGGGTACAGTCTCAGGTACAGTCTCAGGTACATCGTCGCAGGTACATAGTAGATTCTGGTGACCTCGCCTCTCTCCTTGTTGTAGGCTATCACCAGCACCACACTGCATGAGTCTGCAACTCACACGCAGGTCTGACTGGCGAACTCCAGTAGTATGTCAGTGAGCTTGTCACCAGCACCACACTGCAACTCTCATGCAGGTCTGACTGACGAACTCCAGTAGTATAACAGTGAGCTGGTGGACTCTCCAGTGTTGAATAGGGGAGAGTCTCGATGACACTGTCAGTCAAGCCGGCCCGGCAGTCAAACATCAGGTCTGATGACGTAACCCCTTGACTGCGGCCGGTAAGGTAACTACCTAACAACCATTGTTAGGTAGGGGGCCGTAACATTCGCATATAAGGAAAACTATTTTTAGTTTCTTTAAATTTCATTAATGGCTTTGCACTTCCTCTGTTTCTTCTGGACTCCTGTATGATGAATACAGTTTAAGCTCAACGTATTCTCTTTCTCTAACCAGTATTTATTTTCATACTTGAGAAAATCATGGACATTTGAGATGTTCTGTAACAGTTCTTCACCTGTAGAGTGATTGTCTCTCTGACTTTTCTCTTCCTCTCTTTTTTCTTCATGGTATGTGTCTGGAGCATAACTCGAGTACCACTCAGATCATCTTCTCCAGACGCTGGTTTAAATACATATTACTCAAATATCATCCTAGGATATTTGTTTAAGGTTATGACATAATTGATCCCGGTTAATGCAGTTATTGTTGAAATTGAATATATTTAATACACTCGGAGTACCAGCCTACCTCTAGTCTTGCAAACATCTCGTTGCCTGACTCTCGTGAGAGAAGGGTGTGCTACTCTGGTCTCTGGCCCCTGGTGGAGACTGTGAGCAACTTTATTTTCACTGTCATGGCGGCAGTGGGCAGACGCCGCATCAACACCGTCTGCATAGACATGGTTACAGGAGTAATCCAACCTGCTGTGGCGGCTACAGTAATACCTACTATTCTTCGTGATATATACAACATTGATATGGAGGAACTGTATGGAGTGGCACTAAATGGCATGAACAGGATCTTTGTGAAGTTGTTAACGGCTGCAGCATATGAGACATTGGTAGAGCGACATCAGGACAACGTCTACACGGTCAATGCGACATTGCAGGTGCGATTAAAGGATGTGTCGCGCACCTACACATGGGTAAAGTTAAAGAATGTGCCTTTTGAGGCAGATCAAATGGATGTGGGACGTGTCTTCAGCGAGTATGGGACAGTACATCTGGCAACGGCAGGAAAGTGGAGTGTGGGACCCATGGAGGGTCTTCCTGAGGGATCTTTCACTTAAAGATGTCGTTACGGAGGCCCATTCCATCTTACATCATTATGGCTGAGTTTCGTACGCAAGTGTACGTGACTTACGCAGGACAAAGGAGGACGTGCAGGATATGTGGGAATTTTGATCAGGTAGCAGCGGATTGTTTGCGGAGAGGTGCTCAACGAACCGCTGAACGCAAGATCCCGACAGAACCACAGGGAAAGTATGAGGGGACGGCTGGTGATGAGGGACAGCAGCAAAGGACCAGGAGCTGGAGGAAATAGTGGAGGGTGTGGCAGAACCGTGCCACCCATCAGAGCCTACTTTGGAGAGAGAGGTGAATGAAAAGGAGGTTGAGGAAGTACCTGTGATAGAGGAAGGCATGGATGTGCCTCTGGTGGAAGTGATTCAGGGATTACTGGATGATCCATTACAGGTGTTGCATGTTGGGGATGGGGCAGATTTGGTGGAGGAGGCACGAGTTGGGATTGACTCGGGGCAGGAGAGTCCTGAGGTAGCAGCATTGGTGCGTGAGTGCGTCAATGTGGAGGTGCATCAGAGTGATAGTGGGGACATGATGGATGTGGGGAGCGGGTCGCGGAAGCGATCTGGCACGGTCGAAGATCATGATGATATCTTGACACCGGCCCAGAGGGTCACGAAGAAGTCTTTGGTGGAAGTGAAGGGGAATGACAGGGGAGGGGAGTTGGCAAGAGATGATGGTAAGGATGCTGCTATTGGCAGCAAAAGTGTGGGCAAGGGGGGTGGTAAAGGAAGGATAATGTCACAGTCCGTGCAGAGGTCGAAAGGTAAACCCACTCATTAATATTCCAGTGTCTAACTATTAATGTTAATGGGTTGAGGGCAGAGGTCAAGCGACGGTGGGTAGAGGGAACTTTGAGACGGTATGGTGTGCAAGTGGGGTTCCTACAGGAGCACTATTAGAGATGTGGACGTGAATTATGTTTGCAGGGATATGAGGTGTATGCAGGGTCTTCAGGGAAATTAAAAGGGGTGTGGCAGTGGTCATTAGCACGTCAAGCCCCTTTGTTCTACGAGCGTGGAGGAGAGTGGGGGCAGGGTGGTAAGGGTGGAGGGGATTGGGGGGTGAAGGTTTGTTTCGTAGGGGTTTATATGCGGCGGAGGCTTCGAAGAGTGAAAATTGATTTTTAAATGATTACATGGTGGGGGCATTGGGAGGTTTGCGGCGTGGCAATATTGGGAGGATTTTAATAGTGTAATTAGAAAAAGGGATGTGGAACCTAGGGAGCGGTTGTGAGTTGGGGGCGTTGAGGGATTTATTGAGAGTGCAGGTTTTAGGGACGTAGTGGGAGGGGGTTTTGTGGAGCATACTTTGTTAGGAAGGGATATGCGGCGCGTTTGGATAGGGTATATGTGACAGGGAGGGTGGTTGTAGGGAGGGTGCAGACTTTGATGTGGATTCTCGGATTATAGGGTGTTCTGGCAGATGTGAGTTGGGAAGGGGTGATTAGGTGGTATCAGAGTTATTGGAAGCTGAATGGTAGATTATTGACTGGCATGGGTAGGGCGGATGATTTTAGGAGGTGGTGGGGGTCATTGTGGGAGCAAAGGGGAGAGGATAATAATGATTTGGTGGAATGGTGGGAGAGCTGTGAAAATAGGAATTAGGGAATATTATCAGAAGCTGGGGCGAGAGGAGGTGTGCTGGAGGTATGGTCTACAAAAGTATCTTGAGGGGTTGTTGCAAGGTTGTTATGAGCGTGAGGAGTGCAGGTGACGGATGAGATTCGAGGTTTGAAAGAAAGACTGAGGGATTTGCAAAATGAGAGGTTTGATGCGTGCAGAGTGAAAGCGGGTATGGATGATGTTTTATGGGGTGACAGACCATCGCGGTATGTTGTGGGCAGGTGTAGGGGGCGCAGAGAGGCTATGACGATAGACTACCTGGATGTGGAGGAGGATTTGGAAGGATTCAATAGGGGTCAACGTTTACGGACGACTGAGGCGATGGGAGTTTACGTAGATAAGTGGTTTGAGGCGTATTTGCGGAGCAAGGGTGGGGGCAGGAGTGAAGGTGAGATTGTAGAGGAGGGTGTGGTAGGGGTTTTGGGGGACAAGGACAGGTTGTGTCTGGAGGGAGAAATAACAGAGGAGGAGGTGTGGGAGGCGGTGAATGGAATGAGTAGGGGAAAGGCGCCTGGTATGGATGGTATGGTGAATGAATTTTATAGGGTACATTGGGATGTGTTGAAGGAATGTATGGTGGCCTTGATGAATTGTATGAAGAGTAGGTGTAGAATGGGGAGGGAGCAGGGCATGGGGGTGGTAGTATTAGTTAAGAAGAGTAATCAGGGGAACATGGTGCAGAATTATAGACCTCTGGTAATGATGAATGCAGATTATAAAATCTTTGCGAAGGTTTTGGGGAACAGATTGAAGAGAGTATTGCAGAAGGTGATAGCGGAAGGACAACGAGGGATACCAGGTAGGTGTATGATTGAGGGACATGAACGCATCAAGGGATTTATAGAGGGGCTGGGGAGGAGTATTAGCGTTGGACTGAAGGGGCATATGATAGTGTGGAGAGAGGGATGCTGTATGCAATCATGAGGAAACAGGGGTTTGGTGAGGAGGTAGTTAGGTGGGTAGAGACGGTGTATTCGGGCTACTGTGCGCGTGCAGGTGAATGGGAAATTGGGAAGGGTGGTACGAATGGATAGGGTTTGCGACAGGGATGTCCATTATCCCAGATATTGTTCGTGCATGCAAGATCCCTTTTACAGGATGATTGTGAAGAATGTGGGGGTGGGTGGGATACAGGGAGGGAGGGAGGAAATGATATAGTGGGTACGTGGACGATACCACGGTGCTGGTGAGAATGGAAGAGGGATTGAAGATTATTGAGGGGGCTCTAAGGGTGTTTTGTGCAGCTACGGGTATGAGAATTAATGGGGCGAAATCGCGTTTGTTGGAGGTAGGGCATGGATTGGAGGTAGATTGGCTGAGAGATATGGGTGGATTATTGTGGATAGTCTGAAAATTTGTGGTATTATGTATATGGGTGACAGTATGGAGGCCAGGAGGGTGAACTCTGGGAGGGTGGTGCAACTAGCGCTAGATAGGTTGACGAGTTGGAGGGCGGGGATCTTTCCTTGCATCAGAGGGTGATAGCGTGAGCGTGCTGATCTACAGTAGACTGTGGCACGTGGCAGTGGTTTACCCTCTGATGCAGGAGGAGTGAGAGGGTTGGAGGTGAGGGTTTTAAGACATTTGGGCTTTCGGTAAACACTGGTTGAGGAAGGAGGTGGTTAGGAAGAGTGAGTTAGGGGTTTGGGCTTATTTGGGTGGAAAGGAGGTTGATGTGTTTGTTTGTGAAACGGTGTATGGTGCGGCTGGAGGCACTGAGGGGGCTACTGTGGGAGCGGTGGAGCGGAGGTGCGCAGATGGTGGGGTGTATCGTTAGGACGTGTTGGGATATATTGCATTTGGTGATTGTGAGGAGGGTGCAAGAAGTGAAGGCTAGTGTTTTGGAGGTCGGTGTGGGGGAAGGATGGATTGGAGGGTGGCTGAATACCCTATGTATGATTGGGGATTGATCTGGAGGGGTTTGAAAGGTATGAGAATTAGGGCTGGGGATAGGGAATTAATGTATAGGTTTCTACATGGGGTGGTGGCAGATAAGGCATTGTTATGTCGGATGGGCATTGTTCAAGATGGGTGCTGTAAAAGATGTGGGTCGCAAGAAACAGTGATGCATGCTATATATTTTGTGAGAAACTGGGGGTGGTGAGAGAATGGATAGGCAGGGTGTTGAGGAAAATGGGGGTGGGGGTATTTCAGTACTGAGGGCTATGAGTATGGATATACGGGGGGTGGGTGATAGAGAACGCAGGGGTTTATGGTATTTAATGGTGGATTTCGTGTGTGTGTCCTGGAGACTGAGGGAGCAGGGGGTGGGGAAAGGATTAGAGCTATGGGGGCACAATGTATAGGAGTAAATGCAGGAATCGGGTGGTGTATGGGAGTAAATGGGAGTCTGCATTTTCTGATGGGTATAGGAACATGGTTTTGCGGGATGTATTGTAGACGTAGAAGGGGCTTGACGTGGTAGGAGGGTAAGCTCATCCTGGTTAAGGTATGACGAGTGAGCGTGGAGTTTGGATGTGTATTAGGGTGTAGTTCTAGGTGGGGGAGGTGTGTCTGTTGGGTCATAGTGGGAGAGGGGAATTTAATTATCAAGGTAATTTTAGCGTTGTGGGGAGATAAGGGGTTTAGGGTATGTGTGCATGGAGGGGTTGGGATGACTAATGACGCAGGGGGTGGCTTTTCAAGTGGGGGAAGGGTTTTGATTATAGGGTTAATCTTTTTGTAAGGGGTTTGAGTGGGTTTACCTGACGGTTTTTCTTGGTCGGAGAGGCATGGGTCTGGAGTATGAGTATGGGGAGCTTCTCTGTTGGATGATGACGTAGGGAATACAAAATATTAGCCTCATGTATCTGTTTTGTATCGTTAAACGATCATAAAAAGGGTTTCACATTGTAATTAACATTGTGCGTTGTGTACGCATACGTGAAAAGTATAGTATTTCCTATACGTGTTATTTTTATTGTGGGTACTGTTATGTTTACTTGTATAAAACCTGTGTGTTGGATAATATTACGTCATATAATTGTACGGAGTAAAAACAGTTGTAAGTTAAAGTTTACTGAATGAGGAGTGGTGACGACTATCAGTATAGTGTGTTAGGTTAGATATATTTTTAGTATGATGTATGATATTACCTTGTTCAGAACAACCGGATTTTATAAATGTTCATGTTGTAACTGAGTACATTATCAGTTACGCCTTGTTGCGTATTAACTATATGAATATATGTTGTTTGTTAATATGATGTTCTGACAGGTTTGTTAATGTAGTGGGAGGGAGGGTTACCTTATAAGAGAAGGAATAAGGTACAGGGTTTAAGGCCTGCTTTAGTTTTATGTGTTTGGTAGATATATTTGCATGTGACAAAGATGCACCCTTGTTACAAAGGGTATTGGTTTGTTTCAAGTGTATTTTGGCATTATATATAAGTTATGCTCTTTTATGTATGTCACGTATAAGGTTGTAAGTCATATAGGGTGCACGGGAATAATTGGATGTCATGTATCTAGTGTTGCGGTATTTGGCATATATTGGTGTGGCATTTTTCATTGATGTACAACATTGTAGTAAAAATTTTAAATAAAAATTAAAAATTATATGTCACAAGAATACACGATTTCAGTTGAAAAATAAGTTTATTTGAGCTTAAGTTATTCTGTATCAGCTATAATGTGGAGTAAAAATATTTGAAAACAACTGAAATGCAATTAGGTGGAGAATTAACATAGCAGCCACCATGTTTTGTAATACTTTGTGAGGTGGGATGCAGAGTAAAGTTTGAAAACAGTCGTCAATATTCTTATGCAGTATTACTAGTTTCTTGTTAGTTCATTGTGTATTTCATCATTGCACGAAGTAGTATGTCTTATGAAACAGAATAGTTTCATATTTGTATACCAATTCTATGTATCATGTATGTTAAGTTTTTTAAATAAAATATAAAAAAAAAAAAAAAAAAAAATACACTCTCATGTGTATTTGTATTGGGCTGCTACAGGTTTAGTGTGTGTACAAGATCTGTGTTTTCTCTGTTCGACACCGTTATGTTCCGTACCAGATCCTTATTATTTGTGAAAGAAAGTTCAATGATAAGATAAGATAAGATAAGATTTATTTCGGATTTTTAACCCCGGAAGGTTAGCGACCCAGGATAACCCAAGAAAGTCAGTGCGTCAACGAGAACTGTCTGTCTTGTTTCCATTGGTGTCCTTAATCGTGGCCCCCAGGATGCGATCCACACCAGTCGACTAACACCCCGCCGGGAATCGAACCCGGGCCCTCCGTGTGTGAAGCGAGACCTTTAGCTACCCGGCTAATTCAAGACGAGTCTATCACAGACTCCTAATGATTAATTTGTATGTGATTCTTTATCCAATCTGTGTCATGGGACCATTTCAGCTATTTACTACATTCTGTCATTTTAGATTTCTTAAATTGAAATCCCCAGCAACAGGATGTCAGAGGCCGGTTTTCAAATAGTATATTGAAGGCAGTGTTTTATTTTCAAAAGCTGGTCTTTAAACTGCTGGGAAGTTGTTTTTATTGGTTTATATGCAAGTTCAATTAAAAAAATTGGTTTTCAATTTAATTACAACGGTTACTCCAGGTTCTCTCTTTCAGTGTTCATAGTCACCCCAGGGGTTCCCAGTCACAGTGACCGGTGCACTCTGGCTTCCCTCCTGTCAGGGTTCCTGGTCTCTCTCTACTCAATATTTATCTTGTAATCAATCACTTGTCGCTCCACTCGTCAGGCTATGACAGGAAGTCAAGTCAGTACAGTTATCAAAATGATTTAGTCTTTGGATACCTCCAGTGTCCAGAGACTGTGGAAAGGAATTAAATGTTTCTCTAAGGATTTACATTCGGACATGAAAGAAAAGGAATGTGTAAATCAAAATGAATTCTTGACGCCTTGCATCATTTTGCGTATAATTACGACCACCACTTCCCCCGCGTCATCCTGCATCAAAATAAGTGGCAGTTACTAGCACCTGTGTCACGGGGTGTCTTTCTTGTGTCACTGTGTGTCCGCCACAATGTATTCACAATTTGTCCTCCTGGGGTTTTGGCTACTCGAATTTGGTCTGGGGTCCTATGGGGCCTCAACCTTCCTGGTCCTCCTGGGGGTTTTGGCCACTGAATTTGGTCTGGGGGTCCTATGGGCCTCAACTTTCCTGGTCCTGGGTTTTGGCAATGGTTGAATTTTGCTGGCAGTAGTTGATTGGTGCTGGCAGTGGAAGAGTGATGCTGGCAACGATAGGTAGTTACAGGCACTGGTTGTGCTTTACTGGGAGAGGTTCAGTGGTCCTGGCAGTGGTAAGATGGTGCCGACAGTATAAGAATGGTGCCTTCCACAGCAGTTGAGTGCCGCAAGCAGTGGTTGAGTGGTGTTGGTAGTGGGAGAGTAGTGCATCTAGTAATTGAGTTGTACTAGCAGTGGTTGGATATTGGTGGCAGTGGTTGAGTGGTATTGGCAGTGAAAAGGTTGTCCTGGCAGTAGCAGAGGGTACTTTCAATGGTTGGGTAGTGCTGGCAGTAAATGGTAGGATGGTACAACTAGTGATAGAGTGGTTTAGTGCTGCTGACAGTAATTCAGTGTTACTGGTATTGACTGAATGGTACTGATAGTGATAGGGTGATGCTATTAGTAGTTGAATGATGCTGATAGTGTTGACAGTATTTGAGTGGTGCTATCAATGGTTGAATGTTTTTGACAATGGTTAATTGGTGCTGACAGTGGTAGAGTATTGTTGGCAGTGTAGAGTGGTGCTGGCGTGATTGAATGGTTCTGGCAGTGGTTGAGTGGTGCTCAACCACTGCCATAGTGGTTGAGTGGTGCCGGCAATGGTTGAGTGATGTTGACAGGGGAAGAGTGAGTGGTGACGGCAGTGGTAAAGTGATGCTGGCTGGTTGTGGTTCAGTGGTTCTGAAAGTGGAAGACTAATGCTGACAGTTGATGAGTGGTGCTAGTAGTGATTGAGTGATTCTGGTAGTGGATGAGTTGTGAAAGCACTCGAAAAAAAAGAATTCCCCCCTGGGAATCTTCATCGATCTACGAAAAGCTTTTAATACAGTTGATCATGACTTATTGCACCTCAAGTTAACTCATTATGGAATAAGAGGGCACTCTCTCAACTACCTAAAGTCATACCTTAGCAAACGGAACCAGTATGTATGCACAAATGGAGCTAACGTTACTACACAGTCACTGTTGGAGTCCCACAAGGTAGCCGCCTCCTTGGCCCACTTCTCTTTCTCATTTACATCAATGATCTACCAAACGCATCTAAACTCCTCAAACCCATATTATTTGCAGATGACACTACTTATGTCTTCTCTCACCCAAATCCACTCATACTAACTAACACTGTAAATGCTGAATTACAGAACATATCTACCTGGATGAGGACCAACAGGCTTACTCTCAATATAGACAAAACCTACTTCATGCAATTTGAAAAAAGGGCTTCAAATGTACTGCTTAATATAATGATAAATGAGTCACCCATCTCTAGACTCAAGGAGGGTAAATTTCTAGTACTCCACCTTGACAACAGTCTCAAATTCCAGACACACATACAGAAAATTTCTAAGAAAGTCTCTTAAGACAGTAGGCATTCTATCAAAGATACGGTACTATGTACCGCAATCAGCTCTCCGTGCCCTGTACCACTCACTCATTTACCCCTATCTCACCTATGGAGTCTGTGCATGGGGCTCAACTACAGTAAATCACCTCAGACTCTTAATAAACCAACAAAAAACAGCAGTCAGATTGATAACAAATTCCAACTCGAGACAGCATACTCCGCCACTATTCGAGAGTCTTAACTTACTCAATAAACAAATCACCCACACTTTTTATTGTGGCTACATACATAGGACACTGCACTCTAATATAAACCCTAGTCTTAAACCCCTCCTTGACAGCTGCAACAGAACACACAACTATAATATGAGACACAGATCACTCTTTTATATCCCTCGTGTCCATCTCTCCCAATGCAAAAACGCTATGCACATAAAGGGCGCTAAGATTTGGAATTCACTGCCAGAGAGCACTAAAGGATCCCTGTCTGCAAATCAGTTGAAGACTCTTCTTAGAAATCCCCTACTCACCCAAAACTAATCAGCATTCAACCTGCTTTCAAATTCACCTCCATTACCACATACTGTGCTAAAGTTCACAGTGTCACTCATCTAAATCTCAAAACTTCAAAAACAGATGTTCAAAGTTCATTACATTACTCAATACTACATTGTATAAAATCAATATCTACACAAAATTCTTCTGACTTATACTCAATTGTAACAGTCTCATATTGTAAACTACTTTAAACATGACCCATTGTAATATTCCCATATTGTAATTTGAGTCATTTTACTGTTTGCCATATATAAAAACAGATGTACAACTTTAACAAACTATGATCTATTTGTCTAGTATTAAGTAGTCTGTAACCCATTAAATTTAGTCAGTCCGTAATGCCTAGGCATGATAGTGGCTCTTTGCACTGCAAATCATTATTGTAATTAAACACTGTAAACTACCTTTGTCAGTCACATTGTAAACTTGCAAAGAAATAAAAATCTGAATCTGAAAGCAGTGGTTGAGTGGGCCTGGAAGTGGTTGTCAGTGGTTGAGTGGGCCTGGAAGTGGTTGTCAGTGGTTGAGTGGTGCTGGCAGTGGTTTACTGGTGCTGACAGTGGTTCATTGGTGATAACAGAGGTTCATTGGTACTGGCAGTGATTCAGTGGTGCTGACAGTGGTTCAGTGGTCCTAGCAGTGGTTCAGTGGTGCTGGCAGTGGTTCAGTAGAGCTGGCAGTGCTTTAGTGGCGCTGCCATTGCTTTGGTGGAACTGGTAGTGCTTTAGTGCTGTTGGCAGTGCTTTGGTGGTACATATCAATGGTCCAGTGGTGCTGACAGTGGTTCAGTGGTGCTGGCAGTGATTCAGTGGTGCTGGCAGTGGTTCATTGGCGCTGGCAGTGGTTCAATGGGCTGGCAGTGCTTTAAAGGTGGTTGCAGTGCTTTTGTGGTACTGGCAGTGGTTCAGTGGTGCTGACAGTGGTTCAGTGGTGCTGGCAGTGCTTTAGTGGTGCTGACAGTGGTTCAGTGGTGCTGACAGTGCTTCAATGGATGGTGCTTGCAGTGCTTCAGTGGTTCAGTGGTTTTGCTGTGTTTGAGTGGTGCTGGCAGTGGTTTTGGCTGTGTTTGAGTGGTGCCAACAGTGGTTCAGTGGTTTTGTCGGTGTTTGAGTTGTTCTGGCAGTGGTTCAGTGGTACTGGGAGGTGTTGAGTGGTACTGGCAGTGGTTGACTGGTACTGGCAGTGGTAGAATGGTACTGACAGTGGTTGAGTGATACTGGCAGTGATTGAGTGGTACTGGCAGTTGTTGAGTGTTGCTGGCAGAGGTTGAGTGGTACTAGCAGTGGGTAACTGGTACTGTCAGTGGTTGAGTGGTGCTGGCAGGGTTTGAGTGGTACTAGCAGTGGTTGAGTGGTGTTGCAGTAGTTAACAGGTGCTAGCAGTGGTTGAGTTGTGCTAACAGTGGTTGAGTGTTGATGGCAGTGGTTGAGTAGTAGGGGCAGTGTTTAAGTGGTGCTTGCAGTGGTTGAATGATACCGGCAGTGGTTGAGTGGGGATGGCAGTGGTTGAGTGGTGATGACAGTGGTTGAGTGGTGATGGCAGTGGTTGAGTGGTGCTGGCAGTGACAGTGGTTGAACGGTGCTGGCAGTAGTTAAGTGGTATTTACAGTGGTTTAGTGGTAGTGGCAGTGGTAGAGTGGTAGTGGAAGTAATTGAGTGGCACTGACAGTGGTTGCTTCAGCCTGCTACATGCATGACACTTCAGCCTGCTACCTGCATGGCACTTCAGCCTGCTGCTACCTGCATGACATTTCAGCCTGCTACCTGCATGGCACTTCAGCCTGCTACCTGCATGGCACTTCAGCCTGCTGCTACATGCATGACATTTAGTCCTGTTACCTGCATGGCACTTCAGCCTGCTGCTACATGCATGACACTTCGGCCTGCTGCTACCTGCATGGCACTTCAGCCGGCTACCTGCATGACGCTTCAGCCTGCTAACTGCATTACACTTCAGCCTGCTAACTGCATGATGCTTCAGCTGGCTACCGGCATGACACTTCAGCCGGCTACCGGCATGACACTTCAGCCTGCTGCTACCTGCATGACACTTCATCTTGCTACCTGCATGACACTTCAGCCTGCTACCTGCATGACCCTTCAGCTTGCTACCTGCATGACACTTCAGCCTGCTACCTGCATGACACTTCAGCCTGCTACCTGCATGACACATCAGCCTGCTACCTGCATGACACTTCAGCCTGCTACCTGCATGACCCTTCAGCTTGCTACCTGCATGACACTTCAGCCTGCTACCTGCATGACACTTCAGCCTGCTACCTGCATGACATTTCAGCCTGCTGCCTGCATGACAGGCCCGGGGCAGTGACACTTCAGGCTGTTACCTGGACATACGGACTATACATCAGCCGCTGCATACCTCAGCGTACTGCAGACACTTCAGCGTACCTGCATGACACTTCAGCCATGATGCTTACTGCTACTCATGCACTCAGCTGCTACCTGACTTCACTGCACTGATCACCAGCTGCTACCTGCATGACACTCATGCCTGCTGACTGACATATATCACTCAGCCTGCTATCACAACCTGCATGACACTTCAGCCCGGCTCCTGCATGACATTCAGCCTGCTACTGCTGATGCTGTTCCTCATGACACTTCAGCTGTGCTATGTGACTCGGCTGGTTACCTGATTACATGCTGCTACCTGCATGTTCAGTCTGGTACCTGCATGACACTTCACCTGCTACCTGCAGACATCAGCCTGTGCATGCTGCATTTGCACTTCAGCCTGCTACCTGCATGACACTTCAGCTCTATGCCCTGCTATACACTTAGCTGCTACCTGCATGACATTCAGCCTGCTACCTGCATGACACTTCACCTGTCCTACATGACTTCACTTACTCCTGCATGACATTCAGCCTGCTACCTGCATGCCTTCAGCTGCTACCTGCATGACACTTCAGCTGCTACTCATGACATTCAGTGGCTACCTGCATGACACTCAGCCTGCTGACATGACCCTAGTCCAGACTGCTGCTACCTGCATGCCACTTCACCTGCTACCTGCATGACACTTCAGGCTACCTGCATGACATTCACCGATCCTGCATGACATTCAGCCTGCTACCTGCATGACACTTCAGCCGACCTGCATGACACTTCAGCCGTGCTACCTGCATGACACTTCAGCCTTCTACCTGCTGACAATCAGCCTGCTACATGACCTTCAGCCTGGCTACCTGCATGACACTTCAGCTGGCTACCTGCATGCACTTGCAGCCTTGCCTGCATGACAGCTTAGCCTGCTACCTGTCTGACTACAGTGGCTACCTGCAGAGACTCAGCTTCTATTGCTACCTGCCCACCAACACTTCAGCCTGCTACCTGCATGACACTTCAGCCTGCTACCTGCATGACACTTCAGCCTGCTACCTGCATGACACTTCAGCCTGCTACCTGCATGACACTTAGCTCTACTCATGACACTTCAGCTGCTACCTGCATGACACTTCAGCCGCTACCTGCATGACACTTCAGCCTGCTACCTGCATGACAATTCAGCCTGCTGCCTGCATGACCAGGCCTCGTGGTGGATCAGGGTCTGATCAACCAGGCTGTTACTGCTGGCCACACGGAAACCTACGTACGAACCACAGCCCGGCAGAAGAAGCTTTTATTGTGACACTTCAGCCTGCTGACTGCATTACACTTCAGCCTGCTGACTGCATTACACTTCAGCCTGCTACCTGCATGACACTTCAGCTGGCTACCTGCATGACACTTCAGCCTACTACCTGCATGACAATTAAGCCTGCTACCTCCATGACACTTCAGCTGGCTACCTGCATGACACTTCAGCTGGCTACCTGCATTACACTTCAGCGTGCTACCTGCATGACACTTCAGTCTGGTACCTGCATGACACTTCAGCCTGCTACCTGCATGACACTTCAGCCTGCTACCTGCATGGCACTTCAGCCTGCTACCTGCATGACACTTCATGCTACCTGCACTTCAGCCTGCTACGCATGACATTTAGCCTGCTACCTGTGACACTTCAGCTGCTTCATGACACTTCAGCCTTCTGCTACCTGCATGACACTTCAGTGCTACCTGCATGGCATTTCAGCCTGCTACCTGCATGACACTTCAGCCTGCTACCTGCATGACGCTTCAGCTGGCTACCTGCATGACACTTCAGCCTACTACCTGCATGACAATTCAGCCTGCTACTGCATGCACTTCAGTGCTACCTGATGCACTTCACCTCTCCTGCATGACACTTCAGCCGGCTACCTGCATGACACTTCATCCGGCTACCTGCATGACACTTCAGCCGGCTACCTGCATGACACTTCAGCCGGCTACCTGCATGACACTTCATCCGGCTACCTGCATGACACTTCAGCCTGCTACCTGCATGACAATTCAGCCTGCTACCTGCATGACGCTTCAGCTGGCTACCTGCATGACACTTCAGCTGGCTACCTGCATGACACTTCAGCCTGCTACCTGCATGACAATTCAGCCTGCTACTGCATGCACTTCAGCTGGCTACCTGCATGCCACTTCAGCCTGCTACCTGCATGACACTTCAGCCGGCTACCTGCATGACACTTCAGCCGGCTACCTGCATGACACTTCAGCCGGCTACCTGCATGACACTTCAGCCGGCTACCTGCATGACACTTCAGCCGGCTACCTGCATGACACTTCAGCTACCTGCATGACACTTCAGCGCTACTGCATGACACTTGCGGCTACCGCATGACACTTCAGCTGGCTACCTGCATGACACTTCAGCTGCTACCTGCATGACACTTCAGCCGGCTACCTGCATGACACTTCAGCCGCTACCTGCATGACACTTCACCTGCTACCTGCATGACACTTCAGCCGTACCTGCATGACACTTCAGCCTGCTACTGCATGACCTTCAGCGCTACCTGCATGACACTTCAGCCTGCTACCTGCATGACACTTCAGCCTGCTACCTGCAGAACTCTAGTGGCTCCATGACCCAGCTGTGTTTTATCATCACATGCAGCTGTACCTGTGATGGTTGCTGCTGGTGTGTGATGGGTTGAAGTGTTCTGTGCTGCTTGTTATGCTGGCTGATGTTTGTGGATCAGCCTACTATCATCATTGATGCAGTCAACATAGCTCCTGGCCTTCAGCTGTCCTAGCATCTTCCTCAAACTATGACAAATTAAGCTTGATTCCTTCATACACTTCATGCACTTCTACACTCAGCTGAATAACACTTCGCTACTACCTTGACTATCTGATTCACTTCCTGTTCGCTGTACCTGCATGACACTTCAGCTCACCCTGACATTCAGCTGTTTTACTGCTATTATGTACCTGATGACATTCTCAGCCCTACCTTCTGACACTTAGCCAGATTTTGCACTGCACTTCACCTGTTTTGATGATGTGATGCATTAGCTCATCTGATGCATCACTGCACAACCTATTTTCACCTGAATACCTTCAGCATCCTGTCCTCAGTTCGTTAGGTATTCCTTGATTCACTGTAGATTTTTAACTGTAACTTGTAAATCAGTCTCTGGTGGTATACAGTGCCATGGGCACTGTTACCCTATCTTGGAATTTCAGTAGGTTACTGAGACAATACTTGCCTTCCTTATATCAATGTTACTATTATGTAAGTGTCCTACTTTTCTAAGAGCTCAACCAGTTTTGGTTGAGCTCCTAGAAAAGGAGCTCAGCCTTTTCTAGGTTGAGCTCCTAAAAGCCCACCAAAGTTATGAAGGGATGTTGGAGACTTGTGAGTCAACAATAGCAGACTTACCTTACCTCACTGTGTCTCTTGCTTTGTACATATACTTACAAACTGTTTTGTGAAGGAAATATATATAAGTATTTAATCCCTGCTGACTTTTGCTCGTTCCTCATTTCTACCTTGGTTATCGTGCTATAACCAGGTGTGTAGGCCACTAGACTACACCTATTTTCGTAATATAGTGGTGCCTCTCCTGAAGTCATTGTCTCTACGATCCTGCATACGGTATT